>VJOZ01000274.1:0-13257 GCA_009801055.1 Stichopus horrens | reverse complement strand
ATTCTGAGGACTTTCAAGCAATATTTATATCAATTTACGAAAACAATAAACTGTAGTATTGTTGATAAGTAATGAGGGAACACAGGCGTACTGTACCTGGCAGCATTCAATGAGCTGTCTGGCATTGACGATTTTCTTTTCTTATGGCTGCAAAATTATCACTGGCAGGCCCCATTCCCCCTCCCCCCACCCTCCNNCCCTCCAGGACCATAAGTTGCCCACCTCTGCTGGAGAACTATGTAAACTGAATTTAGAATAACTTTGTTCTGCAGTAAAGTGAGTCAGCATGTTGGAAGGAATATTGCACAGTACCGTACATTATGTGCACACATAGTAAAGAAAAGTAAACAAAGAGTGTATGATTCTTATCAGTTATATAAGTTGACTTAGTTAAGACTTGTTTGCTGATACAGTCTCATCTGCCTGGGATGCATGCATACTGTAAATGTACAGTACTAAGATGTGGCCCAGACACGCACTAAACACAATGTAATATCATAAAATACCAATAGCAAACCTACAAAATGATTTAAAGAGGGAAGTTGTGATGATGGCAATACTTACAAAGGAATTCTCCACCAACACTTAGGAGATTTGTTTACTGTTTGTTGCCGATGTACCAATTTTGCCAGTAGAAAGATTTCTTAATTGTGAAATACCACTTTGAAAGTTGGGGTTCAGTACTAGCCTGAAAATGCATAACACAAAACTGACAAAACCTGTTTTCCTTTTTGCACGTGTTGTGTTCCTTGAAAGGGTCTTAGGACACAAAACCGCTTCATTTCAACAACTACTGTATTTAAACCTCATGAATATCTGTACATCTAGTCTTACAGGTCACTTTCGTTCGTGAAACCGGGTTAGCTGTCATTCAGATGGAGATACGACAGAAAATTCTGGTTACTGCTAAATTACTTTAAGACCCACCCAAGTGAGTGACGGTCAGCCGTGTAGTTGACTCAAAGGTATTTCTTTCCTGTGTCTGACACAAATTGTGCAATATCATTCACAGAGCAATATCACAGAAGTCAACTGATCCTTAAGCAGTTTCCTCACTCAGAACAATGCATTGAATTGTACCTTTATGACCCTCACTAAGTTCCTTAAGTCGAGCTCAATGGAGTAATGGACAGTATCGTTTTAACGTGTAGTGCATGTATTTCGGTGTCCACCGATTTATATTCATATTCATTGCCAGAAAACATGTAACACTGACATAACAAAACCTCGCTTTGATTATGTTGAACTGCATGTCTATGGCTCCGAAAGAATTCCACCCATTCCTTTAAGAAGTTGCTTGCAGTTCAGTTATTTGAAAATCGTGTTGATGCTTTGATTGTCTGTATTAGCTGAGGGAATCGTAAGCTGCTTTGTCACAACTGACAGTTTCATTTCACTTAGAAAACTTGAAAACATGTGAAAGATGGCAGTTTCCATAGTTTGTGTATATTTTGCAGTGCTATTGCTTTGCTTATGAATAAAATCCTTTTGTGCAAGATTGAGGTAATCAAAAATTCCTGGTCTGGTTTTTATGAAAGCCTGATATGGCCATGGTTTTAAAACAAATAGTAACATGTTGCTGTGACTTCCTGTTCCTTTATTTTTGAGAGGAAAACAATTATTTTATATAGTTTCTGTTGTTTTTTGCACTTCCTTTTGGAAGTTACAGAAATTTCTTGTGATATGTGGTAACAGTTCATATTTGTGCATTTTTTTCTTTTTTCTGTGACTCTATTGCAGTTCTGTCATTGACAAGAAAAGTCCTTGCTTTAAAGCACACCTCGTTTTACCAACCTGCTTATGTTAATGTACCAGTGTACAAAAACTGTTTGCACTCTATGCCTGTATTGTTAAAACTAACCCTGTAGTGCTTTAGGATAACAGTCACTATTAACATTGCACTGAGATTCCCCTCCAACTTCCCTCTCGGATCTGACCCTCCCTACCTGCTCCTGCTGACCCACTTTTCAAGATGAAATAGAATCACAGACAAGAAGAGAAGTTCCTGAAACAAGAAGCTTCGTTTGTGTCAAGTAATTAGTGCCAGCAGGCCTCTGTAATTAATACAGAGCATGTCATCAGGGTTTCCTGGTATATCTCGTATTAGATCTAGAAGGTTCATCTCGTATCAGATCTAGGAGGCAAACATATTTATAGTTTCCTTCACACTGTACTCAGGTATTCTCTCCACGATATGTACTGTATGTGTCACTTAGAGCCTACACTGTCAGTGCCCATCATGAGCATGTTATATTCCTTCCTGGTAACCCCAGGGGAGACTGTACCTGCAGGGTTCTTATTACAGTTCGACCTGATTTTCGGCACAAGTCCAACTACAGCAAAGTTTTACACACATGTACAGAGAGATTCTTGCTGGATTGACTGCAGGTTTTTGACTTGATATACTATCGCATACATTACATTTATGATAATTACCATTTTGATTGACATGATCTCTTGATTTTCAGTATGTGAACATACCTTTCCTGTTTGACATACCCGTGATACTTACTCCTCAGGTAAAAAAATGTATGTGTTATAGAAGTACTTCCGTTGTCTGTCTGCAGCAGCTGAAAAATTATGACCATTCATCTATTGGTTAATTAGACTTTGGCATGGTCCTATTAAAGGTACAGTATCTGTCAAATATTTTGGACGCCATGCCACTTGGAGTGAATACAGGTACAATTACTGTAGTCAAAGTTCCCTGGGAAAACCCTGAATTGTCTGGTGAAATCTACCCCAGTCAATGCACTGCATCCCATTGTATGATAAAGCATATGGTAGAAATGCTTGTTTTGACTTTAGTGAGGTGGACAGATACTTTTGATTAATACTAACATACTGGCAGAGACAATTTCTTGCTCCATTTGATGCTGCTCAGTAGTTTGTTGTCGACTTTCTTGGAGGCAGGTGTAGTTCTTTTAGGGGTGACATATGTGGAAGGAGTCAGGCAGTGGTTATTTCAAGGGTTGCAGAAGTTTCCACTTGCTCCCCCTCCCCCATCATCCTTCTCTCAACCCTGATGATGACACATTCTGCATGAGGTAATTCTGATTTGGACATCTTCATTAATGCTTCTGCTTTATTTCCAGTACAAACTGTTGTGTTCACTATAAACTGCAATCAGTGCTGGGGTCATGTGTGAAATCAGTCATGCAGTTTGTGACAGCCATCTGTAACTGTCATGCACACATAGATGTGATATACATGACACTGTCACATGGTTTTTCTAAAGCCTGTGAGCCCTCAATCAAATGAATGTTGTTAAGAGTGACTTACATTGAATTGTGTGCTTTGAATATGTTGATTCTACTGGCTTAGTGTTTATCATTTTTGACTGTTCAAAAGATTTCAAATTATATGAACTGAAATGAATAGAATCAAGCCAAAAGAGTAAATCAAAAGAGCCCTTTACATATAGCCATATTGACAGCCTCAAGTACTATCATAGAGTGCTCTTTGCTTTGGTCAGATCATCCTGGTGCAGGTCTTTTGAATACATTCAGTTTCACACAACTTAAAGATTTCATTCTCCGTCCACACAGAGGGTTTTGTTTCTTTAAACGTGATATTTTGCCGCCCTCTTACTGTAATTGATTTTATTGATATACTGCATTGGAAAATAAGGGTTAAACGAGCGTTGTAGTTTCGTTTTGCTGATCAAGGACGGAATTTATGTAAAAAAAAAACAACATCCAGTTAGAGACTTATAAATAAGATATAAATGAAACGAAATCTGAGAAAGAACATTTTCGTCAACTTAATATCAGTGAGAAAACAAATCCCAATAAACTTTGATGCTCACCTCAGCCGACATTTCTTGTGGGTGTATTGGATTGCTGCCTTAAATTACTATTAAGATAATGCTGGTTTTTTTTCCTTTTAGATTTGCAGTTTGCAGATTTATTCTTAGTAGATTTCTACAAACTGACAGAAATGCAGATTTATCTACTTCCTTAAGTGACATATGCATGGTCCAAGTATTCTTTTGTTTGTATTGTGAGGTTGTTTTGGTTTTTTTTCTCTTGAAGGGGATTTTTGATGAGTGATAAGCTCCACTCGGGACGTTGTTTGCTTTTTAAAATGATCATCGTTTCAGGATACATGATTCGTTACTCGTTTATATCATGAACGAATATAATTCTTTCTCATAACTTCCTACTCATGACTGGTGCTGCCTGTGGAGGGGTAAGAGAGAATATACCTACAAATTTTTAGGTATATTGCCCTTTTGAAAAGAAATGCCATAATGACACAATAAGATGTTTTTTTGGAGTGCCTTAAGATATTTTTTTCCCTGCTCTCAGCTGTTTCTCTGAGTGTCCTCTCTTGCATTACCTTCCAACTGTTGACCGTAGTTTCTGTGAACATAACCTACACCCGGCAGTTGTAGGGAATATACCTTACAGTATAACCTGTGGATCATAAAATCCAGCTTCTTCATCGTACATGTACTGCACCATGTATGTATACCGTTCATATTTCCTTGATAGGCAACACACAGGTAAATGACAATTACTGTGTTTGAACTGCAGATGGAGTCAGCGCAGGTATATGCATTCACAACAGATTTTACAGTACAGCAAAGTCCTGGTGTTTGCAACTTCCTTTTCAAACTGCAGGGATTGACAAGTCAGCTCTAGGGATATATGTAGAAAACGCATGCTGGTGTATATAGATCAGTCATTTATTACCAACTTAAATATGACACCATGGTGCAAACATTGGAATTTCACTCAGAAGGAAAGGGGTAAACAATGTAAAAGACAATAGGTGCAGTACCCTCACTTTAGCAGAATTTGTTTGGTGTTCGAAAGCTTCCCACCTAGCACACAGCCATGCGGAAGTCACCTTTGTGCAGACTGAAATATATCCCTCAGTCTACAAATGGGGCAAAATAAATGCTGAAACTGATGCAGTAACTAACTAACTAACAGCAAAGAAAAAGAAAAAAGAGAAACATGAATTCTGAGGTGGAATAGGAAATTTGCAATTACAGTTGAAAATAATGCATTCGCAGAATATGCTCCGGAAAAAAAGCCAAATGAATATCTGCATCAAAATCAATTTATCTGATGGCTTCGTACAAATTTCAGCAACCAGATCTCCTTTTAAACATGTGCCTCTGTGATGTAGGTTGAATGATGACCTATGAGGGAAAGGATGTGGTTTTAAGGGCTCTTAGTTTCGTTGGCCATCCATTAATGTCATGCAAGTTTTGTCAACCAGCCACGGGAAAAAAGTACTATAATCGTCCATATGGTTTTATCATCTCGCACAGCTTGAGGACCCTGGTGACATGGGATCCAATATGGGACAACACAGTAAGACCGATGGAGTCGAGCCGTCCAGTCCGACCTCCCTCCTGGTAAATTTAAGTGTGGTCAGATATCTGCAGGATCTGTTGTCTGTATCAATTAAAAATATGCAAATGGCCTCTCCTAGTCAGAGAAACATTTTGTTATTGATTGGCAAAATAAAATACTGTTTTTCTAAATGAACTCTTCAATGTTTACTGTTTGTCACTGATCATGTTGAAGACTTTGAACCAATTTTTTTTTACCTTTTAAAAATCTGCTTCTGTGGATGATTTTCTAAAGAAAACAAAAAACAAAGTTCAAACACTTAAATGGTAGATTGGCTTTCAAGTACTTTCAAGGTTTTCAAGGCCCTGTGCGAACGCTGGGGATCCTTTGCATCGACTAGAATGTGTTTTATCCACCTTTTACTGGTTTCAAGAAAAAAAAAATTATGAGCTTCTATTTTTTGCACTTTTTGTTCAAACTTTTCTTTGTATGCTATCAGTATGCCTATTGCTACATTTTCCTTTAGTTTGCTGTGTAAACCAGCAAAGTCAAAAGCAACCCACAAACATTTAGTAGTGAATTTGCAACACTTCAGCATTGATGTAAATGTTATTAATTTGTAATCAATGTTACCACTTAATCACTGAGCCACCTTTCGTACAGCCTAAAAGCAGGTCATAATAAGTCACATCATACATGAAAGTTTGTTCAACTGTTGCATCTGGCCAACATATTCTTGGCAGGTAGGTAATAAATGATTCTTAGAGTTCATGACTATGACCTGTATTTTTAATGTTATATGAAAGTTCACAAGAGTCAAACTGAAAAAAGTTTTGGGTCATCATTAATGATTGTTTTAATGATTGTTTTAATGTTTGTTGTGATTGTTATCATGTAGCTTGCTTTCGTTAATAACCGCCGATGTTTTCTTAGGCTCCACCCATATCACCACGTCTCAGGGGAGGCAGCATTTCTAGTACTATAAGCAGACGTTGCCAGATGTTGTCCAACGACTCTTACCTGCGCAACCTCTTTTGCTGCCCCATCACCAAAACCTACCGGATTCCAACGGCGTCGGGGGAAAACATTCAAGTCCAGGAGATAATGGAAGAGACCAAACTCTCGTATTATATTCCTGCAGAGATGCTGTAAGTTTCCTCTCAGTAATTCAGGTGCCTGGTTTGCACCAACTCTATTGGCATTTTCAAGTAGTCGGAAGGGAAGTAGGAGAAATATCCTTGTGTTTCACAGTTACAAACTTACGTTTAAAATTAACCAGTACCACATCAATTGGCTTTACGATATCTCAGTCAGCACTAAAAGAAAATTGAAGGTGGTAGGTTCGTTGCACTTGTGCTTCGACATTATTGATATACTGTACCCGAGTGTGCAATCAAAACACCAGAATCTTGTGCACTTGGATAATCCTTAATGTTCATTTCAGTTTCTTCAGATTATTATAAGCGTCACACTCAGTGCTTGAAATAGTCTGATGTTTACGTTAGCTTCGGTGCAGAGTTTTTTTTTCAGCTGTCACAGATCATTCTCATCCCTGGAATGTTTAAGGCCCGATGAAGTGACCCCAAAGTTACGCTGGCTGAGCACCAGCAGTTAAAATAATCAGTATCACATCGCAAAATCATAGACACTTCCTTGCATTTGCGATGTACTTTTAAAAATACATAGCAATGCACTGTCATCACAAGCAAAAAAGGCATATTACAAAGCTGTCAGTTGTCTATATTTTATTCGTTAAGCAGTTGAAAATGCGCTTCATTGTCAAGTAAAATATGCTACCTCTAAATGAATTATTGCTAATACAGAATTAATTATTTGAGTGTAGTGCTTTCTGCTACACCAAATAATTTCACCAAGTTTTTTTTTTTCCTAAGCACTGTAATTTTGTGTTCTACAAACTGTACTTGCAAAAAAAAACAAAAAACACTCAAGCAGTGAATGAGCATTTCAGGCTAATTATCACCTGATTTGTTTGTTCAAAATCTTGATGTACTGTGCACGTAATTAATGAAGACTGTTTTACAATGATCTCAAGGTGGGACAGTGATACAAGATTTTTATTAAACAGAGGAGGACCCTCAAACTTTAGCAGGTGTTACTGAATCCAGTGGAAAACTTGAAAACTATTAATTTTACGTTGTTAACATATAGAATGCTAAATCTGGAGTATGCTGCACAGCATTTGGTGGCTCTGATAAAAGGGTAGACCAGAACTTTAAGGCACTCATTGAGGTGATATTGATACGATTGTGAGGATACAAATGGTACAAATGCATGACACTGCTTGTAATTAGCATAATTTATCAAGTTTTCCATTCAATAGTCATGAAAACTGTCAAAATGTTGAAATTATCGACCCTTGGCGTACTGTATGACTAGCCCTGACTGTGTGCATATGAATTGGTACTAAATCAAAACGTGTCCGGTCAGGAATTTTCGCAAACCAAATTACATTGTTGACCACTCCCTTTTAGTGTTCCATTGTACGTGACTCATGGGGATCCTCTTAGTTTGGCCATTTGTCATGAGTATGTGGAGAAAACCTGACAGGTTTAGCAAAATTGAGTGAATTTTACGACGCAACTCAACGTGCGTCTTTAAACCATGTGAATGTGGTTGTTTTGCCGAGACAAGTAAGTGAACTCGTTTGGAAGTCATTAATTAAAGCGAGGGGTGGCATCAGTAGCCCAATCACATTTCGAATTTGTCCACACTATTTTCTATTTAGATTCTATTATGTTACGTTCCCCAATATTCCTCCCTCCCTTCCCCCTCCCCTTTTCCAACTAATCATGTCAAATAAATTACACAGAAGCCATCTCAACTGCAGAAGGAGTGTGCCAACAAGTATTTCAAATTTGTAGTGTCCAGTGATTTTCTCCTGACTCTCCTGGAGGTGAGGATACTACACCTTCACAAGAGTGGGAAGAACATCGCATTTAACATCAACTACTGCTGTGTACACTGTAAAAGTCATCAGTAAGCTTGAGTCACCTATAAGGTCCAACCTACATGGTCCCTAAGTGCCCTCTCCATGTCATATCCCTCCTTCACCCCTTCTTCTCCATCCAGCCTCTCCCGCAATGTGTTCAGACACTGACGATCATTCTGTCGCAAGTTGCACTGTCAAAGTTTGATCCAGATATAACCATATGTATGTCAAGGCTTACTGTATTACTCACCTGCGTTTTACTGTGTACTTCTTAAATTGCAATTTTTTCTTCTTTTTTCTGAAGTTTTAAGAAAATGCAATCACCAATTAATTACATTACTATGATCTAGTATGAAACAGGTTGCATTACTTTTCTGTATATTCTTTCCCTCAGTTGACACTTTTTTTCTGTTGTTTGTATATCTTTTTCTCTCTCAGATTGTTGTATAAAGCAGAAGAGAACAGTATTGTTGACCATCTTGTGAAACTTGGAAAGGTANNTTCCCCAGTCATGGAATGTTTCCTTCTGCTGTACTGAAACTGCACTGTGAGGCACAGCCATCGCCAGTGCTTTGAACATCAGTTCATAATTATAGTAGATGTGTAAATTGCACTATAGTCAAAATTTGATGTATGCATCCACAATCTCAGCTGTTTTTTTTACTTCATCTTTTATCTTGTTTGTCTTCAGCTGTCAGATGAGTGGGAGAAAGCCAAAGATGCAGTTGTAGCAGAACATTTCAATTTAAGGATCTATTACTCCGTAGTACTCGAACAAGTTAAAAAATTACAAAGCAAAGGTAACATGTCCATGAAAATATAAGATAGTTGTCTTCGATTCAAACCCTCTTTTTAGCCTATGCAATGGACTTGTATTACTCATGCACCAGCCCTGACTGCAATCGTGATGCCGCCCTCCTTGAAGCTTGCGCTTAAATTCCAACTTAATCTGAGTGCAGGTTTTATTCTATTAAAATTGATGTTTGCCAGCTTAATCAATTGCACTCTGTAACACTTAATACTTCTTTTCCTTAAGATGTAAATGTTCATGCTTGTTAAGCCAGTTCACCAAATGTGAAGGAACAATCACAAATATAGAGACCTTGGATCAAAAATGAAACAAATCTGTTCACAGGTGTTACATTACATATGTTAAAAACAGTCCATGCCAACACCACCTGCTCGGAAGGGTAACCATTATCATAACTGAATTCTGAAACTCCTCGCGTAGGCAAATTTACAAGAAAGTTCATCTAGACTGATTTCAACCAGAGGACTGTACAAACATAATTTGCCAAGCTCTTACAGCACTATGTGGGAAACGAGATCCACTTTTAACTTCCTCGTTTCTGTTTCTTCCTTCTCTTGTTTTTGTCGAATCGCTTTTTCACGATCTCTTTTGTGTTGGAGCTGTCTTTAGAATCCCAGTTTAAGAAGAGCATTGACAAAAGTGAAAAGGACTTGGAGTTTGTGGCGACTAACCTCCATCAACAGACGATGCAAGTTGGCATGGTGGAAGGAAGGGGTAAAGGTCAGCACAAAGATTATCTTTGCTTGTATTTCCCATCCATATCTGCATGCAGGGGGTGTGATTTAGAAGGAGTTCCAACTAAAAATTAAAGTTATACTAATCCTGCTTGCTTTTCTTTGGTGTGACAAGAGTTCTAGTTCATGAGGGATGAGTACAGCGTAAATCACCCTCTGACTCTTGTCTGAAATATCAGAACTCTAGTGGGTATCCAAGTAATGTAGACACCCCAGTATGTGTCCTTTAAAAACCATTACTAAGAACAATGCTTTGATACCAAGTTGTTGCCGACGGTTGAGACAGAACGTAAGGTTATTTGTTCTGAATCAAGATAAGCTGATGTGAAGTATAAGGTATAGGACTTTTGCAATGTGCAAAACATTGCAATGTACACTTGGTAGGTTCAGTGGAAGGCATTAGATGAATCTCCTTCTAAATCATACCTCCCTGCTACATGTAATATCCTGGATTTGCGGGTTGTTCTAAGTTCCCTTCAAATAGATGACTTTCATTCTCTCTCTTGTCTTTTTCACTTGCACCTTGTCCTGAGTTGCAAACCCTTCTTGAATGAGAGACTCGACATTGCCACATCTTTAAACTTTTTGTCAGGCTGTAAAGGGTTCAAGCCCACCCTCTATTGTCCTTCTCTTTTTATTACCTGTATTGTGTGAAAAAAAGAAAGAAATGTGTGACAGGTAGAACTGTAGAACATTATGAATGAAACAGTAGTATATGGATGGAGAAATATGCATGACATGGCAAATGACAAAAAAATGTCCAAAATCAGTAATATCAGCTAATGAGGTGAATGCGAGATTTGGCAACATGCAGTAGTCTGTGGGCAATGCAGTGTTGGTGTTTTAGTGTAGATACACCTGTAAAGAGCAAGTTCATGGGGGTGATATTCCAAGTCTTACAGGATTTTCATCCAAACCAGCCACCAATGTATGACACAGGTAAATCAGTGACTGTTTACACAGATTTGAAACCAACACAGTAAAGAGTACTATTAAATGAACAAGGGGGGGAAGCCTTCCCCCAGTCCTTCTGTCATAAATCACCTCACCATTGCATGGATTTACTGCAGGTCTTAAATATTTGGCCTAATTAATCATAGAATATGTACAGCAATGTACAGAGTCTTGCAGAGGCTCCATCAGAATAATGACAACCTTGCAATGATCCCAGTGTTGTATTTTGATATTTAAAAATGTGGCACACTCAATCATGTCTGAAAGCTTCTCATTAGGTTATAAAGGGAAATAAGGCATTTGTAAATTTCATAGGAAACAATCATTATTTTTAAAACCAATGTTAGTGGACATAGGAAGGATAGATTTTTTTTAAGATAAGGATGGACAGTAGCCTTCTTTTCAAAATATAAGTTTCTCTCTGATAGAAATTCAGTTATTTGTTGCTCAATAATAATTTGTTCACCCAAACTTTTCAAACTTCAAATGATGCATTTTCCATTACTCATCACATGCATAATGTTTTGAAGATATGATGCTTTTGTAGATGATTTTTAATGAGACTGAATGGTTTCAAACTGATTAAAGCCATTTTCTTTGTATGCCATGTTGATATAATCATAACGCCCTATTTCCCTTTAAAGACCAATTTATTGCATGCCAGGGAACACCTCTGACACTGACAGTATCTGTCATCTTTGATATTCCTTCATATCGTGTTTTCATTCTTCATTGCAGAAGCATTGTACGATATAACGACGGTCGGAGCACCTGCGGCCCACACGATGAAATTTAAAAACGGAGGGTTACGACGCCTTCTAAATGGTGCCAGTGAGGGCAGTAAAGGGTATGCATATTGACTCAGTTTGCTTCTCCTCCTAGCTTTAACTGCCCCTACACAACTAATGGGCTAGTGCCCCATTCTCAGACTATCACCTACACAATGCTAGTCGTCAGCTTATCCCTATTTTGCTCTGGCGTCCATGATTGTTGTTGTCTATCGATGATATGGGTGGTGCAGGGATCCGTCAGCGTGGAAATCAGCGAAAGCCTGGAAAATGACTGTTACATATTAAGGAATCTGACCTCTGACCAAAAAGTGATTTGTTTGAACTTTTACCTTGAACATGTCTTATTCACTCCTTCAGTAAATCATGTACTTGCACGATGTTCTGAGCATTTCATGTGGCCAACATATCTCCTGGAATTTCTCTAGTTGCTCAGAGAAAATCAGGGAAAACTCAAGGAATTTGGTTGTCATGAAATGTTGGTAACCCTTTTAGGATGATCCTGGTCCTGAGAGGTGGTACCTGTTGCTAAGAGACAGCAATGACTGTGATTTTTTAATTGGTAGAATGGATAATGTGAACCCTTTGATGACATTATGGTGAAGTCATGGAGTGGCCATGTCTGTAACTCTCAACCAATGTGATTACCATTGCTGACATCATGATGATGTTGTGGAGAAAGCCATCACATTGTGAAACTCATGGTTGCCCAGTTTTGTGGTGCCTTCTGTCACCTTTGAGGTCAATTTTGGAAGTTAAAAAATTAGTGGAATTCCTTGCTCTGTGGAAGATTAATGTGAGGTTAGGTTGTGAGAGTTTGTTGAGATGGAGAAGAAGCGCCCTCCTGGGTCATGAACCTTTAAGCACCATGACTGTAGGAATCTTTTAAATGTTAAATTTCATACAGGTTATGGTCATTTGAAACCAATGAATTGCTTAAGTTGCTAATGTGGTAATTGACTATCTTCTGTCATTTGCTGTTGCTGCATGCAGTTCCAAAAGCCTTTGTCAGCAAGGCCAGGAGATTATTCAAAAAATACATTCAACCACTCCTGAAGTCAACCAAGCCATTCAAGACCTCTGGGATGTAGCAGACGGCCACTCTGTAACTCAGATGAAGGTCAAAGTTCGGGAAGTGAAAGAAAAGGTAAGTAAATGGTTCATTTGGAGAACAGCCAATGGCATTCAGGTTTCAGGGTACAGCTGACTACCAAAAGTAGTACAATTTAACAAGTTTGTTGGAGACTTTCTGGGTGTGAAGATGGCTACTAATGCATTTGCTTTAATAGCGAGGCGTACCGTTGCTCATGTTAAAGTATTTTACAGTGACAAGTGGGTTATCTCATGAAAGATTATTCATAATAAATCAATCATAGCAATCAATAGCAAGATAACATCATGTCAAGTTATATCAGCAATCTCTGTCATGTGATTGCGACTTCAGAGTGTATTAACAATTTTACACACTGTTGATCATATCGACATTAAACATGTGAATATCGCTTGGTTAAACTGTGTCAATGGTTATTTGCTTGCTTGTATCACATGACTGATTTATTCAGTTGTTACTGAAAAAGATTAAACATATATTGATCACATGGCTTGTTAAGTGTTATTATTAGCACGATATGATCTTCGATAAGATATTATTGTCAAGGTGTATCAACAATAACATCTCTGATCATTTTTAGGTCACATTAGCAATGGTGCA
>VJOZ01000273.1:8575-25413 GCA_009801055.1 Stichopus horrens | reverse complement strand
TATTTCTTATGAAGAGAGTTATTCCTCTTTGTCTCCTTTAAAGGTATCCCTTTTGCTTTTAATAAATGTCTTTAATGGTGGCACAGTCATCACAAGACATGACAAAATGTGGGTTAACAAAACAAAATATGCTCAAGTTTTTGGCTGTTTCTTATATCTTTATAGTGCTACCCCCTCCACAAAAAAAAAAAAAAAAAAAAAAAAAGGTTTTGTTTCTAGCACCGCTTGGCTTCCCTTACAGATCAGGAAGATAGAGTTCATCACATTCAACCTTTAAGTTTTCATCTTGCATTCATCTAAGGTAGACTCACTCTTCATACTGTATGGACACCTGCATACCAAGGTCACTTTAAAAGTATAAGCAAATGTCTGTAAAATGTATCAATATCTTTCATAAGGTCTATTAACTGCTTCCAGATAACTGGCCATAAATTGCGCATCTACAGAGTTGTCACTGCAAGGCGCAGCCAGCCTCGTAAAATCCAGCGGGATGTGAAAATGAAGGGGGAATAATGCACACACTGGATGCTGGCACCCAGTTGTTTTACTTCAATATGACACATTACAGGTCTTTTTCCATACAAAGGACATTAATTTATATGATTGTGAGTAATATCTACCCTCCTGGCAACCGGGTGTATTTTTCTTACTTGTTTCTATAAGTGAGGCTTTTCTTCTTCTTTTTTTTTCTTTGTGACTTTTAACTATCTATTTATTTTTTGTGTGCGTAGACGGCATGTAGGTTGGTTTCCTAATATAGTTAAAAGTGAATATAACTTAGATTCTGCTAACACTAAAACTAAAATCTGCGACCATTATTCAGCACTAGCAGTGTTGTAGAAACCGATGCCACATACTAAATAAAGATTCATGTGCATACGCATGGTCCACAGGTTGCAAGGGCTCAGAGGTTGCCTCACCCAGAAGAGGGAGAAATGTAAACTGAGACATATAATAAATGTTGCTTGTTATTAACTGATGTTACCAGCATTTGATTGGTCACAAGACTGTCTGGCAGGCAACATTTGTGACAGTCGCCACTTAAGTGGAGAGTATCCCTGACTTGGAATCTTGAAACACAGGAGAAAAAGAGAATTATTTATGATCTGCGGGAGAAACCTGTTTAGACTGGTCTTGATTGAATCAACTGTTTGATGTAAACAAGGCATGGAGCAAGTACAGATTCAGTTGTAGAAAACCATTCAACCCCCCCTCCCATGGCAAAGGAAGTAAAAGCTGAAGATGTTTCAAATTTTATCAAAAGATCCACGCATAAAATGAAGGCGATCGGCAACACTTTCTGCCTCACTTGTGATGGAATCTAACAAAGCACAAACATTGTGGCCAGTAAACAATCAACAGAAGACAACAGAAACTGAAAGATTGTGTTATCATATCTCCCTTGATCATTCTTCTTTCTGACAAAGATTGTTAAGCCCACTCTCCTGTCTGTTCTACATCACCACTTTCCTTCCATTCTACATCACCATTTTCTCTCCTTCATCAATCAAACCACCACCTTTCTCACTCCCTCCTACATCAGCCACTGTCCTCTCCGAGATAACCACTTTCCGTAACTTTTTCTCTTTGGCCTTCCCTCCCACATCACCAATTCACCACCTTCCCCTTACCTGACTTCATCACCACTTTTTCTCCTTCCCTCCAACATCACCACTTTCTCTCCTTCCCTCCCACATCACCACTTCCTCTCCTTCCCTCCTACATCATCACTGAAATTGTTTGATGCAGATTAATTTAGGCCTACAGTCTGTATGACATTAACAACAATTTTAGCCCTCCAAGATTGACCAAAACAGACAAACAATAATACGAAGACAGAGGAAGATCGAGCTTGCTGAAAGTCAACTCCCTACAGTGAGGCTACAAAAGTCAACCACAATGCATGAATGAGTGCACTTCGTCAATTTCAGCCTGGGTACCATGCTTTTTAGTTCAACAAAATATGTTACAGAAAAATGTTTTGCCAAAATGGACCAACAGATACTGGTACATACATGCAAAAGGAAATTACTGCACATGAAAATACAGTACCATAATTAAGAGGAAATGAGAATATGCGCATATGGAGTAGTAGACAGCGATGTCATTGACTTGTTTTCATTTAACTATGATACAATTGACCGTATCCTTATTTTATGTGCACTGACAGTTTGGAGAGTAGGTAGTACATGTAAGTTACTACATTTAACATACGAGTGCAGTATTTTTCCCACATTTTCCAAGATAGGGGCAGTCTCAAGTTAAGCAAGTACAGAATCTCAAAGTGACTGCTACGAAGGGGATTTAAGGGAAGGGGGCTTCCTTCACCCTCAAGGATGCCTTATCATTGAGATGCTAAATTAGACAATTTCTTACTCTGTTTGAAATAGCACTAGCCAATTGTCAACTTCAATTCAGTCATGTGGCACTTCTGCAAGGGGAAAGATTTCTTACAGGGGAGGATACTATTTCACCAGGGGTTACAACTTTCACTCAGGGGAATCCCTTGGGGAGGACACTGGAGCCAGAGTATCTAATCCGAATACAGTGGCAAAGTAGATCATTAAAAGGTATGAATCTTTTAGGGGGACTTTATTGTTGTATAGTGGATTTTCATTGTCATATTTATGCACTCTCTCAGCCTGGAAAATATGATTACTTTTAAGTCATTTATGCGGGATGAAAACACTAAAACCTGATCTCTTCAAACGCCATGTCCTTTGAGACTAGGCTATTCCAACACTCACCTGAGTTGATTATTTATGAATGACTCACTTACATGTCTCATCACAACAAAAGCATTCCCATTTATCAGGCAAAAAGTACAAGTAACCTTTAACACCGTCCCTGGCACCGTCCAGCCTAATACTGAACTAGGGCCACCTGTGATAAGACAGGTAAGTGAGGATCGAGTGAAGCAAATTAAGTAATACAATGGGGAATCACTGGTTGCATACATAAAACTTCAAGCTCTACACACTTACATGGCACACAAAGTGTGTAGAGTACTACTGTCCTAGAACAAATCTTCTTATCTATAGACCTATATACACATTTACAACATTGTGAAGTGGATCCCATTTTCATGATTTATGACTTTTAAGGTTGTGCAAGATTACATCAATGACTATTGTGAAGTGGTAACTGATGAAATGATGGAATGCAAACTTGTTTTCAAATAGCGGGAATGAGATCCAGCCACACTAGGGGTCATGAAGTCCCAAAACTTACTTGATTCAAATACTGTATGAAATACACGCTTACCTGTCTGTGCAAAACCATAGCAACTCTCACCATCCAGTGCTGCAATACCTGGTAACATCTGACACTGACGCAACACCTCCCCAATCCTGAATGTGCAATATTGCACCTCCTCACAGTACCGTAACAAACTGTTGTATGAGACTACCAGTATTACTAATAATCTTCAATGGATTTGGAGTATTTACTTCTTTTTAACCTTTTTGACATTTTTGTTCAAGAGTGATGATCAGATTCACCACCACAGTGATCACTAAAAGACCAGACACATATCTATGCACCAAAGCAGGAAAAAATGCATTACATTGCTGCAGACAGGTAAGCAGAGAATCTCACACTTGAGTTGTTCATATTCACATACTCCTTGAATCATGTATCTCTTGCTATTAACACCTATCTCTTCCTACTGTCTTACATTCCTGTCAACCTCACCCATTACTGCCTCTTTTTCCAACTCCTCTATCCTCCCCAAGCATTCTGCTCTCATTTTCCCATTCACACACACCAGGGAAATATTCACAGTCACTGATTGCCCTGGTAAAACGAACTTGAGTGGTGTATTACATCCAAGTAAGATTCACCACCCTCTTCTTCTTTTCAATATTCTATCCCATTTATTCTGATCCATAAATTCCTCCAAACCTACTCTTATGATAAGCAAGAATTCCACAATTGAAACCTGTCAATAAAACCATCTTGTCCTGCATGTTAAGTCAAGGATTGCACAAACAGTATTTGTAGTTTGGTACACTAGTAGCACACGTATCACCCATGAGTCACGGAGTTCAAACAGGTCAGTTTAAACCCATTGAGTGCTCTTGATATGACCAGATAAATGAGACTTAAGACCCCTCAAACCATCCTAAAGCAACACTTACTAGGAGCCAATTAAACTGCTTCCTCAAGCTTTACCAGCCAAGAATGCAGGCGAAGACCACTCAAGTTCTAACAGCTTAAAACCACTTTCCATAGATACCCGCTGCACTGAATGCAACAGTAATGGCACTAATCGTGCAATCAGTAGACAGTCTCCACTTAAAGATGAGAGCTCAAAAACATCTCAAGACAAAACCATTGAGAGCAAACAAAATATACACATTTTACTCCATGAAATGAAGTGAATAAAAATAAATGTTAAGATAAGTTGTTAAATGTTTGCCAAACATCGGGTAACTGAGTGAAGGATTACTTGTCATGATGATGACACCAGGAATGCTTAAGATTTTGAGACTTTTCTACATTAATCTTTGCAACGACGTCGCCCAATGCCGTCTGGCCACGTATCAGTGTGAAGTTTGACCTATTATTTCCTCTGAGGGTATAAATTTTGAAAAAGTTAACAGGTACAGACATTTATATGTAGCTTACAGGACAACAGGGCTCGAAGTAACTGACGACGGCTCTGAAAGTAAAACGCCGTCATGCCACAACTGTGTTTGCCAAGATTATCCCGGAATATACATATCACGATGGCAATAATACACCTTTGTTTTGGCTGTCAGCGACCTTGGATTCCTTCAGTACTGATTTTAGATCTCAAGATAAGCTTACTAGGTCATTGGTTTTCCACTAAAAAGAGGTGCAAAATCATAGCTGATTTCACTCTTCTTCCATTCCCAACTTTCAAGACACCCATTTTCAATACAATTCTATATCATGTTTGAGGATATGTACATGCTGTAAAGTCTCCACATGTACTTGGTGCAGAAAAATGCTGTCAGTGTCCTTTTTCAGCATTATTTTTGCCCTGCCCATTTTGAAGCTTTAATACTTCGAGCACAAGGTCTTTGGGGTAAGCATGTAACTGCATCATGCTCTGCTGCAGTTTCATCTGTCATGACTCCAGAACAAGGATTACGTCATCGCAGCACAATGCTATTCATGGCAAGAAAAGTGTGCTAAACCAGTATGTACACTTGCAAAGTGAATCCTTCACATGAGTCTGTATGAAAGATGCTTCAATATAGAATCCACTACATATTACGCCATACATGTACAAAAGTTATGCAAAGTGATTAAAAATTGGAAGTTTACTTTTTTTCTTTTTTCTTTTTTTTCATAGGTTGTTTTTGGATGACTTCATCTTTTTACAAACTATGACTTCTTGCAAAAATCATATCAGTAGGAAAGTTTACATCTCACTATGTCTCACTGAACTCAGCTTACCCCTTCTACACTAATGCATTCATTTGACCATGATCTAAGAGTGCCTGAAAACAATTCTAGCATCATGCCCTCTAAGGCTAGGTTCACCCTCATTTGCCTTTTGCTAGAGTTCTTACTATAAGGGGTAAGTACATGTCTAGGATGTGAAAAGAACTGACCACGAGAAGAGCTTGCAGAGTAATCAACACCCAGAAAAATTGGCTACTGCACAAGCATATGTTGTGCATCAGCTCTGACAGAGATAAAATGATTCTTTGAGGCCAGTTATTAAACATGGGAACATATTTAAGCACATACAGGGACATTGAATATCAACAATCTTACACTGATAAGCTACAGAAATACCACTAGCCATGTTAACGACACCTAACTATAGCAATTGCACACTGTTCCATAACTTGCATCACAAGCAAAGTTGTAAGTATCCTTCCATTGTGTTGTTGACATCTGGGAACACAAAAACCATGGAAAAGAAAACTCATCTTGACCACATTTGAGGTAGGATGCCTCACAGCAAACACTCTAAATACTTTGTCTTTCCCCGAAACATAACCAGAAAAGCCCTCCGCATCTAGTCAGTTTCCAATTGCGTAAACAGTATTTAAAGAGAATGGCACAGTCTTGCTACGCCAGAATGAGCTGGAGAGTTGAATGCAGAAGAGAGTGTGATCAAAAAGATTGGCAACAAAGAACAAGTCATGAGAAGAGACTGCCATCCACATTATCTTGTGTTCTTTATGGCCGCTATACTCCAAGGCTTTCGATGAATCAAGAAAGAGGAAGCAAGTGGAAATAATCTTTTCCCCTGAATGTCTCAATCGTTCAGCTCAAAAAACAGATTGTAAATACAACCATCAGTAGGCCCTTTAAATGTCCCAAATGAGGTGGAAATACTACTCTAGCAGAGAATAGCTATCAGCAATAATTAGTGAAGTACTCAGGAGTTACAGAGCCAGTGATATTGCTACATGTAGTGACATGAAGAACTTTAACTCATTCCAAACTAGGCATCCCACATACCAGTGAAGGGAAACGTTCTGTTGCGAATTAGATCAACTGAAGTCGATTACAACAGCCTGAAAGTCCTAAAAATTCTGCAAATATGATGGGCTGCATCCAGTTTACTCTTCCAAAAATGAAAAACTGATTTTTGTCCCAATCAATACAGCTGTGGCACATCTTCATTAGTATTAACAGGTAATTCCCTACGCACATTTATACAGTGTTTATATTTTGTGCAGCAGTTTCAGAGATTTTTTAGGTCTTTGGGGAAACTATTGGTGAAATTGCAAGGGTTGTGAATTGCTACATACTTTTCTTTTTTATCGTTTTTGTGGCTATTTGGCCTGTTTGCATCACAAATTGCCAAGACAACACAGGATCAACTATTTCCTGACGAAAATGTAGTTGTTGATTGCAGACCTGCATTAAAGACATCACTGACACCCAGTCTGGTACTTGAAGAAAGTAAGTTAAGCAAATATTCCCTTCACCAATGTTTATTTATTGCCCTCATCAAGTAGTAAAACAATGCAGCCTGCAGCTATCCAGAAATGCAGTGTTGAGTCATCAAGCATGTAAATAAAGTTTTAGGGAGTGTTCTAGCTACCAAGTTTGTTTGTTCTTTTACAAAATATAAGAAAACATGATTTGACTTTGCCCAGTGCCGACATTGCTTTTACCAGTAAGATCACAATATCTACCAGCAATGCTTTTTCTATACAGATTTTTCTTGCAAGCTTGTTGCAATAGCCACAGCATCAGCAGGTTGCAGGTCTTAAAGGGGCTCGTTGAGTTCATATCAATAAGTTTGTCAGCATTTTGGAGGGTACAAACACATGACAACGCTTACAATCAGCATAATTAGTCAAGTTTCACAACAAGTACAGGTAGTTATGAAAACTGTCATCTTTTTTTTTTNNTGTACATATGAGTTACTACTTATGTGTTAACTGTCTGGTCACAAAATTTTCAAAAACAAAACAATTGCTGATTAGTTATTTGGTCCTTTGTATTTGGCCATTTGCCATTAGAATGCTGAGAAGAAACTTGATAGGTTTAATAAAATTACGCAAATTTTGTGAAACAGCTTAATAAGCCTCTTTAACCTCCATACACAGCAATTTCCAGAGTTAATACCCATTCTCCCTTCTTCTTTTCTGCATTCACTCACATTTTCTAAACCCTCTCTAACTGCTCACGAACCACTTACTCCCAACAATGTTAGAAAGTCTGTATGCCTGCAATGACGTTATCAACAGTCACTTTACATGTGAAATGAAGTCAGTGTAATACTTAACCTGCCTGCCTACCTACCTGCGATCATGCAACCACACAACTCTCTTAATAGCTAAGGACATTAATTTTCTACCCTCAGGGTACACACCTTGATTACTCTTTTGCCTGTCGGTTGCCTGTCGGTTNNCCTCCCTGTACCTTACCAAGACCACCAGAGCTACAAGACCAACCAGCCTCTTTTTTAAGTCTTGCGAGTTCTAAGATGACAAAAACAGTGACCTTGGTACAAGAATTCCATGCTTCCCTTTAATCTCTAGTATGTAAGACCAAAATCAATATTTTATTGATTTCCAGATCACACCGCCTCAGATCCTGAGTTACAGTTAAACTCCGGAGTCTCAGGCTGAAAGAAAGGTACACGTTCTCACAGACGCACTGCAACAACCTCCAGAAAGTCTTGTGGTGGAGAAAGCACATGGAACGAACGCAAAAGGGAAAAAAAACATGACACTGCGCTTCCCATCGACCACAGGACGAGGGGGTTTGGGGTGGGAACAAAAGGTCATTTTGTGTAATTCACACAATGCAAGAAACATGAAAGGAAGAAATGGAATACTGAAAGGCAAACACTCATCACCAGCCACAGGCAACAGAAAAAGAGAAAAGGCATAAACAGAAGATGAAAGTGTCTTCGAAACTGTTAATCACCATCGCCCTGAGAGATTAAGGTTTTTGTTAAGTCTGACACAGCCAAATGCACTTTCCTCCAACTTTTCAAGTTCTAGTTCAAGTACAGCCTGAAAGGGTTTTCTGGATCACTGCTGACAGAACTTTTCTTCTCCTTCATGTTTCTTCACCCATTGAGGAATCTATCACATCTAGAGATTTGTGTGGGAGCGTGGGACGTACATGTCCTTCCTANNCAAATGACCATGTTTTGCCCTCCCTTCTCACCTTACATCATCCCAGAGATAGGGACACTTGTACCACCCATTCCTTCTTTCTTTCTCTTCAGAGCAGCTAAGCCTACAGCAAGAAACTAACTGAAAAGAACCGTAACTTTCAAAAGACAATTTAATGATCAACTCCCATTACATTTCTTAAGAGTTAAAGTTACATATCTAAATTGCCTGTAGTTTCTATTACTCCAAGAGTATTCTCCCCTCCCCCTCCTTTATTTCTTCCATTCAATAAATATAAAATTGTACATAAATGCCATTCCAATCCAAGTGCAGAATACAATCAAGCTGAGAACACCCTTAATGTTATTCCCAATCTCAAGTAAAACCACTTAGAAATAATTGGAGATAAATTGGTAAGTACCTACTCCAAATTACAAGTAAATAGATGGGCATCGTTTGTAGCAAATTTAATGATCCCAGCTTCGTAGTAAACAAAGGAAACCTGGAGTTAGGGCACAGCGCAGCCCGCCATGGAGACAAAGGCAATGAAGGGCTTCAGAGCAATTAGACACACTCAGGGCAGGAAATCTTTCATCAGTTAGTATTTAACTTACCTCAGCAGTTAGCACCATCTACAGAGAAATCTCAAGTACAGTATCCACAGATCTGTAATGGTATGCTTACAGGTTGTGTGACACATGCAGATCTAGAACAGAGTTGGCGTCTTTCAGAAGTTGCAGAGTAAAGCCCTGAGTGAAAATCCCTTGGAGTTTTGTTAACATCTACAACCAGTTTGAGATATGGCATTTCCAAGTTTGATAAAAATGCAAACAGATGACGTGGTTTGTTGCATAGAGTCAGTATTTCTTTTGTGAGGCCTATATAGTGTTTCTTAATTACTTAATTACTGAGTTTCATTTGGGAGGTCATATCAATCTTTCTGAAGAAAAAATATATGCTTCCAAAATAAAACGCCAGTCCTCTGGGCATATCAAATTCTCAAATGGCATTCTGAATTTCATACAGTACTTTTCAACTGCTTGACCACAATAGGACTCCAACATGGGGTTTAAGACCTAAGAAATATGTTTATTTGCTGAGGGTAAGTTGTGTGGTCCACACATGGACACAGTTAAAAACACTTAGACAACTTCTAACATTGATAAATTTTAAGTCCATTTCAGTTTAAGATCCTGACACTCAACATCAAACATGACTGTATGTAGTAGTGACCATTTTCTGCAGCCAGTACAGATGAGTATTAAAACATTTCAAGTCACACAGAAACTGACATGCTACCAGCTGAAGAATGTTATCCTAAATCTGACTTGAGTTATGAAATTAACTTGATGTACTCAGATATGTTTGTGTGTTCAGTAGGTCCTATGTGTGTGCAGAAATAGATGCTGCAGATATAAGATATAGGTGTTTCTGTATTTAGTGCAGATACACCCTGAGACTATAGCTTCACCATGTGGAGGTAACTCAACTCACTATGACCAACCTACAGACTTAGGAATATCTCTCGGTATGGCTACAGGTGTAATTTCTCAAATTGATGGGAAGTGGAACAAATCTCACACAGGCACAAAGGAATACACCTTATGAACATTCTGAGCGAAATGAGTATATGCTCAGTACTTTGCTATACATTTCTTGGGAGTGATGAGGTACAGTGAATTACACATACAATATCATACACAGCAGCCTACGCGTGCAAATTAGTAAGTATCAGACACATTTATCTTATAGTTTCCAGACTTTAAACCTACCTTAACTTCTGTCACGTGCAATCTTTTTATCTTTTCTATGGTGAGAGACAGCAGGAGGACTGCCTTTACTTGAAATATGCACAGATGCTGTTGGATGCAAAACAGACTTAGGCAACATCTTTGCGGAGTACATCTGTGTGTGCTAAGGCCATGCAGCCACCACACCAATTTTCCCAATTAATTTTCTTTCTCTATCTGGGTAATGTCTACAAACTTCTAAACACATACAATTTCATCCCTTAAAGAGTCATTAGGTGGTCTGCTGACTATGATGAATGTATCAAAAGTTAATTCCTTGTGCTTGCATCCGGAAATCGGATTCCCAGTTCTTCGAGAAGTGTGTCATAATGCAAATACCAGCAGTTCATTTTGATCTGGGAGATGCCGGTGTTAAAGAAAGGAACAAAAATGGTAGGCAATTTACTGGCAGTTTGAATACTTGTCATGCAGAAAATAGACAAACCCCATGCCTCCTTCTGCCCTCCCCCCCCAACCTTTCAAATTAAAAAGAACACTTGATTGGATTTTCATGAGGTAACTCAGTTTGGAAAATATCAACCTCTCCACAAAGGTTTCTGATGCGTGGTACATTACATGGGCTACCAATCGCATGTCTCATGCAAAGCTATGTGATAGAAGTAACAGACTTTCTTTTAATGAAATGTTACAAGAAACTTACATCATTGTTGACACAAAAAAACCACAACACATATTAAATAATGTTCCAATATCCTCTAAGGAAGAGAAATAGCAGATGTGTGTCAGTGAGTATGTTGTTGTCAATGTGTGTGAGTTAGTTATTATAAATTCTTGACATTTGCATCATGAATGTGAATATGACACCAATATTTATACTTTGAATCACCTCTATTTGCACAAACACTGCATGCATTTACATTTCCACAAAGAGAGAAATGAAGGACGCTTTGCACTGACATGAAAACGTGCAGTAATGGCAACGAATTCCTCAAAAAGGTAAACACAGTTTACATGCTAAGAAAAACATGAATATTCACGCAGAGCCTTTCTGTCCTTTAATTGGTTGGGGTAGAATTGCACGCCAAAAGTACACAAAGTAACTGAATTAGTTCCAAGCGAGTGGCTGCTAGAAATGGTTCCACATTTTGTCATGGTAACAGTTATTTGTACCTACACTATCAGTTGACTATAAAGTTACAATGCACAGCTGTGATTCTGTAACATTTCATTTTTGTTTCGTCTTTCTGTGTTGCACTATATGACTTCCCTCAAAACAAGAAAAATCTTGGTCTTTACCTATACTGGGCAAACAGCTACTGTATGAGTTTTTCATGATTGTTCAACACCAACATAGGCCATCATTGCTACAGTCCTGTTACAGTAGTCACTTGGTGAAGAGTTTATACATACAGAAGAAAGATATACAAAAAAGAAAGAAACTTGGAAGTAAGTTGCACTTTACATTTAAGGCACTTTATTTTGCTGGAGGAAACTCAGAATTTTAGTTGCCATGGCAACAAATATTTCGCATTATCGAGTAGCAGCTTACAGAGGCTTTTACATATTGATCTCAATATTTGAAATGTATGTTTGCTTCAAAGAATTCAAGCTCTTGTACTTAATTCTGATCCGTGTAGAATACCAAACTCATGTCTGCGTTAATGCAATCGATCATGCGAGCAAAAGGAAGAATGTACTATAAAGTGGAACGAGATTAAAACTTCAAGAGCCACCCACTGTGATGACACCCCAGTTGTGGCTCAGAAGAAATTTCTGTGGTTACCTTAAGTTGGTCAAATATGTATTGTACACAATTTCCAAATTTTAGACTTCCTCCTACTGTGGTAGCAATCATATGGCAAACCCACTAAGAAAGATGCTTACCTATGGGAGGGTGGCAAAAAGAGAGGGAAAAAAAGGGAACAAAGCTGACATTTTATGTCTAAGCTGGCAGTCCTAGGCAATGTACGTAATGTAATTCATGTAGGAATTATGTGGAGGGAAGATATGCAATCATTAAAAAAATGTCACATTTAGGTATATTTCTTTTTTATGACACACTTTTATTCCAACCTCATAAGATTTGGATATTTTCAAGGGACAAACCTACCTGTCTCAGCACAACTTACATTAACTCCCCCTGGCCCTCTGCCATGCTAGGAACAGCTGCACTTGTGAACTTTAATCACCTATATCTTCACCTTAAAGGGAAATGAGGCTTTTACAATACACCAACATGATATAAAAAAGAAAATACCCGTAATCATTGTTAAACCATTCAGTGTCATCAATAAACATCTACCAAAGCTGCATCTCCTTAAAACATTATGCATGTGATGAGTAATGGAAGATGCATCATCTGAATTTTGAAAAGTTTGGGTGACCCAAATTAGTGTTGGGTAAGAAATATCAGAATTTCTATCTTTGAGGAGCCTACTTCTTGCAAAGAAGGCTACTGTTCTCCCTTACTTTGAATACTCTATCATTCTACGACCACAAACATCGGTTTCAAAAATATGGACGTTTTCTCTAAAACCAAAGCCCTATTTCCCTTTATTGCCCAAAGTGGAATAGTGCCTCCTTCCCAGACTGCCTCCCAAAAGTGTTGGCTGTGGGATTACCAGCACCATGGTGAAAATTTTCTTCTTTCCTGTGAAGTTCACCTATCATGTGGATACCTTTCATAGTGTTCCTAGCAGCACTTCAGACATGAAATGCAGAATGACAGACAAGACTGTACTTCTAGCAGTATTTTGTATGAAAGGTTCTTGCAGCATAAAGATTATTCCCTGAAGCCTTTTGAAGCTACTCAATCCCACAAATGTTCTCTTGCTGTCTCTATTTGCCTGCTTTTCTGGATGAGGTACATTCACTATCCTGAAGCAACAATGAATGATAAATCAAACGGTAAAATGGCAAAGACAAAAGCTTTTCCACCCAAAAACTATGCTAATTTGAAACCAAGAGTCCATGTCTCTGAAGGCAAAATATCAAAATTCTTTCAGCCACATTCCATCTTCGGTGCTCCAACCTTATCGTTATCTGACGGAGTGTATCCCTGCAGGCAAGGAAGAACACACACCAACTGAACCCTGCTCAGAGGTCAAGGGTCATACTAGTATTCAGATCCCAAGTAGCAAAACAGGAAATAATAATAGCCTGGAATCATATTTTCTCTTGGGTACTGCAGTGGATAGAAAAGTTCACAAATCTGCAGTTATTCAGGTCTTCAAAACCATAATAGTGATAAAAATTTGATATATGGAGGCATGTCTCTATCATCCCAGTAGACTTGGCAGCTCTGGTACTTGATCTTTCATATTATGTATACAAAACTGTGGAGAACTCAGAAGGCGGCCACTACAGAGAAAGGTTAACAGAGTGACATAATACAGCCAGCCGGACTAACCCCTCACTCAATGCTTGGAGCAGGCTGAGGCTCCATGCAAACTAGTTGCTGTCTTGAATATGAATATAATGTGAATGGGATATACTGTATGGAGAACATGTATTCTAGAGCTACCATCATAAAGAAAAGCAATTCTGCAAAAAATGAATGATCATATTGTCAGTTCTTCCCTGCGATTCCCAAGACTTTCCCTGGATGACAGAATGATGGATTACTCCGCAAGCTTCCGGAGAAAGCTACCCTGCAAGGATTCAACTTGTAGTAGGGTGGATTGTCATAATATTAGTTTTATGTGCCAAAACCTTAATGTACACATAGATGCAAAGGAATAATGAGTTAAATCCAATTTGAATGCTGAAAATTTTGCTGCATGGACAATAACATGATAGTGTAGGTCTACAAATCAGAGCTATTTACCTGATACTCCCTAACCAACACTTCATCTTATGAATATAACGTTGTATCTGAGCATTATGTACACTGACAAAGAACATATACATCAAGAAGTCTTTAACATGAGTAATACTGCCACCAAAAGTGAGTCCTTCCAATGGAAGGCCATGTACAAGCCTAGAATTCTTCTTTAATTTTTTGTACAAACAATTTTTTACCTTAGGTAACAGAAATATGAACGAACCACTGAAATGAGCGAACAAGCTGACTGTAGAGTATATGAGATAACCTAATTTCACCTTACCACAAACATTATAAAGTATATAATAAACCTTAGATACAACAAGGCAAAATGTAATACGTCACACTACATGTCACCCATTCATTAACTTTGCCTGTTTATAAATACAACAGAAGATATCTGTTTATTTACTCCTCTAAAGATGTAACTTGCAAACTTATATAATCTGTTTTGATGTGATATGCAAAAACACTTTCAAGAATCCACAGATGCAGGATTGAAACAGTAGATATTGAACGACTTCCTGCCACGACACACTCCCGTTTACGATGTAACCTCTGTACATACTGTACAAAAAAAGTGTGTTCAAGAAACTATTGGTTAGCCAACAACTGATAAACATTTTGACTGCAACAATATGTTTACCATTGAGGGGAATTGTGTCTGGCAACTTTAATAGAGAACAAATATCGTCAAAAGCTCTAAGATTGACTTGTTTTGTCTCTCAGATTGATATGGGGTTCACACTTTTCTTTAAATAACTATATACAGTCTCAGTGCTTTAATTGACGGTAAAGTCACACATGGAAAAGCTACAGTATCACAGACGACAACTTTCCACATCACTAATATGTTTCAGAGAGGAGGAGAAAGCAGTTTTTTACCCACCTGTAGAAATATCCTGGTTGTTACAAAAAAACTGCAAAATTTACAGCCTGAATTGATGAAATCACGAAATGGAGAGTGTGTACACAGAAGCTACATCAAACTTAGTTGAGTGCATATTCATACCATCTGTATGACGGTCAAATTGAACCGTCTGCTGATCCGGAACAAAAAAAAAACCTACAATTCACTAGTTAAGATGTTATGCATTCGCATGGAGATTCAACATCAATCTGCAGTGGAAAGTTTTTATGTTACCCATTGACACATAAAATGTAGACCCTAGTTGAAAATACAGAACCCCATTTTGCATCTACTGTACTATAAGTCAATTTCTAAAGTGGGAGGGGACATCTTTGACCCTTATACCCCTCTCTGGATGGTAATCAATGATCTCAGCGTCCTGCCGCAAGTAACGACACTCTGTTTATCGAGATAACTATTTCTATGATTGGTGATCGAACTTCTCAACAAACTGTACTGTCAATCATTACCTTGTCTATGTTTAACGAAAGGACAGAGTGATACAGTCATTTGTGGAAAGAACTCCACATAAATGACTGCCAAGATTACTGGCTACCTAACTCTCACCAGGGACATCCACTGTTCAGAAACATTTTTCTTCTGTTCCAACTTACATCAAGTTCATACATAATGTGAGCAGGACTGCCTGTAAGCTCTCCTTTACGCTAGACTATTGCAGTATTTCTACTGAACAGTCCAAAATCCCAGCACAAAAACAAACTCCATTACTTCCCTATATGCATAAATAAGTCAAGGGTAAAACCAGAAAACTTTCAGTAGAATTGGTTGTTTTGCTCTTTTTTTTCTCTATTCAAAATTACTTTGGTGGCTCCATACAGAGATATTGCGAGTTTCAGTCATCGGTTCTGCAACCTGGTCTCAAACACCTTTACTGCAGATGGAAGCATATATATCAATAGTCACACCATCACTTATAATTAATGAATGGTGAGTTAAAAGAATAAAAAGACTAAACAGGAAATCAGCCTACATAAAAATTAATCACACATAGCGAACAATTTACAGTTCATCCTAAATATATTTAATTTATCACCCTAACAATAAATGGTAAATCCAGTCTACCGGCTGTAACGTGTGTCTAGCACGTGTCCGCAACAGCATTTAACAGTCTCTGCAATTGATAAATCATGAATTTCAAAGACTGTAATTGTAGATTTTTGTCATGGGACAAATTAATCATGACGTACATTACATTTAGGAAAGTTCGACTACTTCATTAGATTGGTTGGTAACAGTACTCCGCTTTTATTTATTGAAGTACAGTAGAGCAGCTCTAGAAATGTGGAGTGCGTTTATCTTAACGTCACCCTCTGAAACATTTTGAAAATATAAACCATTCACAGGTAGTTCCCATGGATGTGAAGCATGTCACTTTAATGTGACAAATGTAATGAGAAAGGTAAACACCACGTCGCTAGAAAAAGACAAACATCACCCAATTCATGCATCAAACGACCTGATCTGTAGAGTGATACTGTACCTGTTAAATTCTCCTCCCCCCTAGCATCTACAAGTTTATTAGCATTTTCAAACATTTTGTGGATTAATAGTACATCAGTGTTATTTAATCCTCTCTGCCATGCTTACATGTGTCACGATATATTGCAGATGCGGCGAGACTGTCTAACTGACCATCATGAAGATAGTATCACATTTTTGGTCCTCAATGGGACAAGTCTTTTATGAGTGTAATGGAAGGAAAGAAAGTATGTTAGTTTAATCAGGTTTTGTTAAATCTGCTGTAATTGTCAGAGGTCACTCCGAAT
>VJOZ01000262.1:2165-17833 GCA_009801055.1 Stichopus horrens | reverse complement strand
ATCGTGATGTATACGATACAGTCTCCCTTTAAGGTCTATTTCTGTTCTTTCGTCATGCATGCATCAACATTGTTGCAATCAATTAAATTTACATTGTAATGTGGTTACATCAATTGACCTGCGTCATAACTTGTACATGTTTCATCTGTACACAAAATTTCCAGTTAACGCCAAAACATATCTCTTTTAAGTAGCGATGGATTATTATTTGTTCAAATGTACATATAATGTGATTATATGCTGATGGATATGTAGGCTATCAGAGTACAAGATAAAAATGACGATGTACTTAACAAAATGGCGCATGACGACCGCCACGTATTAAATAGGATGAAGACAAATTTTGAGAAGAAACGCTTAACTTATAACGTCATAACGTCTTTACTAGAAAGTAGATCTGCAAAGCAAAAACAAGAAAAAAAAAGGTGAGAGGAAATTTTACTTGAGAAGTTTTGCATTCAAGAGTGTGATATGGGATAACATTTTAAGAGATATCAGAACTACTATTTGATTAAGACGTATATTTAGTGTTCATTGCGGAATGAAGAAAGAAAAAGCTTTCGTCCTTAAATATGAGATTGAAGACTAATTTAAGATAAGTATGGCATAACATAGATTACTGTTTACTACTTCTTCTGTTACTTTTTAGAGTAAGGGGGGAGGCGTTGGAGGAGTTTGGGTTTGAGGGCTGGGTCTAACTTGTAGAGAGTTTGTAATGCTTTTATGAGCTACACTCGCTTTACGCTCTTCCCTTACGTCATCATCATCCTCAGCAGTTTGGAAGTCAAATGAATCTACTTTGAAGACTTCGTATGATTCTATAAAAGTGGTCTAAAATTAAATTCACTAGAGAAACGAGGATTTGACCATAAAAATGTTTATCATCGATAATATCCGATATCATATATAGCTGCCTTCTCTTTCTTCTATTGCTAGTTTATATTACAGTAGTCTTATTGCTACGTTAGAGTTCTTTTTCCACCCGCTGTAGGAAATCGTATCTCTGCCGTCAGAGTGTAGGCTTAGGAAATGCATATTTTGACATCTGTGTTTCGGGATAGTAAATGCATGATCTCCAATTGCTCAGTTCGTTTATCAATGTCTTATCTTTGTCGTCGTAAAATATTGAAAGACCAATATTATAAAACCAACTTTTGTCAACGATATGATTATTTAGAACACCTGAAAATAAATCTGTGAAACGTGTACCGGAGATCAATGGGTTCAATATCCTGTTGAAGAGTTGTTCATGATTTTTTATTAACCAAATGAATTTAATTGACCTGGAAATTTTGCATGTATGTAAGAGTGTTATTGACACCTGCAATGTGAAGAAAGTATACAGACAGGAATAAAGTAATGCTATGAAAGGATCTAAGATGGGGTTCTGCGACTGCGTCTAAATGAGATGTACATTGGCGATCGTTCATAGTCAAACGCTGTCCGCTAAGTCATTACTCGGTGACGAAGTCAAAGTAAATTAGGGGAGAAGGAGAACTGACCACATAGGAAATGCTGTATTTCCCCATGTTAATGCAATGCCTTCTGAAATTCTCAGAAGAGGCCATGTTTTCCGCTATTTGATTTCCTCGATGAAGAGTTTCTGCCAGAACAAATTGAACAAAAAAAGATGTATATGTATCGTGACAATCATGTGCATTGATACATGCTTCGATATTATCTGTGTTTGTAAGGCTGAATACGTTATATACCTTAAAGGGACAAGAAGTTGTTCATTACTCAAGTAGACATTATGTTATTGCACAGGCAGTTTTTTTTTTCTCCGCCAATAACTCAGAGGATCGATGCATATTCATGAACTACCCTGGCTTTTTACGTCCTTAGAAAAGTAAAGAAAGAAAAAAAAAGACGAGAAAAAAATTTACATTTATTGCCATGGTAATTAATTAGCCTAAAGCAGTTACTGACCCTCCCCGATCGTCCGCATTCGAGTTTTCTATCTCGATATAGCAAATGTAGAACAGCTTAAAGATAGGTCTCAGCAAAGAGAAAGACAATGCTAACGAGGTAAATGAGAGGTGCATTTTTTCGTTTCCTCATGCTAAGTTGATACCCTCAAGGCGAGTCTTTGAAAAACAAACAGTAATTAAAGTAATTTCTCCAAAATTTGAAGGTAGTTGATTTTTTTTTTTTTTTTGGGGCACAAAGCAAGACGGTCGTCCTTGCCCTGTCATGAGTGTGCGAGTTATGCTCCACGCAGATAGGAAGCGTATACAGGTCTTTGGATTGCAACAAAGAGCACGATTTTCAACGATAATGGGAGCTACTTGTCATCACACCCAATAACATTAAAGTCATTACAGAAGAAATAGCATATAATGCAAGTGACAAATGTACTCGGAAAATGAAATTATTTCAGCTATCAGTTTTGTTGACGTGTGATAACTGTTGTACTTACAAGAAATCTCAGTAAAGGATCAGTATGACTAGATATTTACTGATTGATCAAAATTTTTGTGATTAACCTTCAACGCATTACAGATAAAGGTAATTGAGGGCTTAAGTTGCCTATGTGACTAAAAGTTAGCCCCGTAAATTTGGAATTGATACGACAATATTGATACTAAGAGCGATAAAAGGTTTGAAAGAAAATATCAAGTTTTGACTGTACTTTGTCGCTTGTCCTAAGATAAACTCGTACTAAGATGCTTTCTGAATATCTTCCGGGCAGAACTAGATAACTCCTCTCTGTCGAATTGATTGGCTAAGTAAACATTTCCTAGATGTGAAGTAGGTCTATCAATCATGGAGTCCGATTAGAGATTTATAGCAAATTGTGTGATACACTTCTTCCGGTGGGGAACCTTTTTGAGGATTGTCTTGTGTGCTATAAAAGGGCATTCTGTACTTCCCAATTCACTTGATACATCCAATATCAGCCCGTGTGGTATTTCCAACTTTAGAAAACGAGAATTTAATTCAATTCTCAGTCTAGAGTCACGATGAAGCAATCAATTAAGGTAAAAGAGACTTTAATTGCTTTCGTTCCTAAATGTAACACGTGCGCGTAATAACAACTGATGTCTGACTGAAATGATCACGCTTCGAGACCAATTACTGCCTAACGAACATGAATCCCGTAGAGATAACACTAGGCTACCATGTTAGTGAATACAACTGGGCCGAGATTTGCAGAGCAGAGGACCTCATTCAAAAAGTTCGAACTGCCTTTAAATTACAATAGTTTTCATTACCTACCGAGCCGTCAACGGCTATAACGGTACCATTTACCATTATCAATGAAGTGAGTTTAACCTCTTTGCATTTTAAATGACGCGTGTGTGGGTGGTGACATGAAATTCTCTGTTATAATGTCTCCGTATTATACGAAAGGTAGTAAATTAAAAATACTGCAATAAGTTAGACCTCCTTTTGATGGTGTAGAGAGGGCTTATGCTATTTAAATGAAGGTTGGAGATCGATGACTGACAGAATAACGTTCGTTTATTTTCTCATTCTTCATATTCTTTTCAAAATATGAAACCATGTAAGGGTAGGTGGGTGTAAAGTTATCTCTCTTCACGGTGTTTGTAACCGGTAAGTAGTACTTACTGATTCCAGGCCTGACACCCACATGAAAACTTATTACGATTATGGCTTTATCCAAAATGTTCTCAATTGCCGGTTGTGAAAGAAGAAGCTTCACAAGATGACCGACCCCCGCGAAAACAAAACTTAAGTTTCAAAATAATCCAAAGACATAATATAGCTAGACGTTCGGTGATGGCACTGATGTCCTATTAGCAAATTAAAGCTGCCGGAAGTGACGTTTCGCCCTCTGCAAGATGGACGACCGAGCTTTTCCGACGAGGAGATTCTTCATCGGCGTCACTGATCTGCGCTTCTCTCGATTTTGGCAGCCAGGCGTCTCTTGTACAGCAATAGTATCTAAGGCCGTGTCGTGCGCGCGCAACGACAATACACCATCTGTGCAGGGCATGCGAATATTCGTTTTCTCTATGGGAAAGAAAACAGTATGTGCAGCCGATGCACAAGCAAGGTAAGGCCCAAAAAATACTGGTGCCTTCCGTTGCCCAAACATGAGGCTGAAAACAGTGAAGGGTATTTCTTTCCATGGGTAAGAGGCGTTCATGGTTCGCATACCCTTAGGGATCAAGGTCACATCAAAACTCTCTGAAGAGGGTTAATATATATATATATATATATACGCTGATTTTAGTCTCATAGTCTCAATACAAAAGCGTTAAACATTGCCGGTTGTTACAGCATTCGCTCCCTACAGAGCTCTCTGCGTTAAAATACGTTACAAGTAGAGCAACATCAACAACGGATAGCTGTCAACGAAATTTACTTGAGCGCTTCTATCGCTCTCTCAATTTTGTTGTCAAAAGACAATTTTATTGTCAATTTCAAATGTCAGCGAAATTTCACTTTTCAAAACCAAGTCGTGGTCGACGTAGCCATAGTACAGAAACAACCACAAACATATGGGAATTTTGAAGAGTAGTTCTGCATGATTGCTATAACTGCTAGAATAAATATTTAAACGAGAAAGACTGCACGCTTTACATTACAATATTCACGATCCTGGTACTGAATTACACACTGTTCCGCGAAGATTGCGAACATGAAACATGAACTGTGGGAGCGCAAAATATTCCATGAGCTATTTGCATACTGGTCTCTTACAAATTATGTGAATGTGTAATATTCGAACAAGTCTATCTGTCTGTGTGTATGTGTGTGCGTCAACGTGAGCTAAACCTTTTGTGTCTTCTGTATCTATAACACGATGATTTAATTAATCATTGTTTTAGCACGTAAATTAGTAAAAAGAAGACGTACCTTAGTGCTGCTATATGAAAAACGTAGAGGTTTACATTATAGATTGTTGCTTATCCCGTTTCCATTCTTTCATCACACACCGAAAGATGCCATATTACCTACGTCGCTTGCACATTACGGGATTTTCCCTATAAATCTCATAAGGTAATAAGTAAACAGTTACAGCGCATAATAATTCAGTTTGTGGTAATTTCAACTTTTTTCCTGACTAAGTCTTCCCTTTTGAGAGGGAGCCATGGACGAGCTGAAGGGAATTTTGGCCACCCTCTTAAAAATGTTGGCTACACCCTTAAAAATAAGTTGGACAAATTTTAACCCATGTTGGTTACGTCTTCCCAATTACATACTGTTGGATAAAAGTTTTGTAAAAGTACCGAGTTTTGTGACGAGGCATCCGTACACAACATGTCTAGAGTGTATGAACGTGTATAGCGCCCTATACACTGTTTAAATCGTATCGCAATTTCAAAATATATTGAGTTATTTCATTTCGTGCCAACATTTTTCATATTAACTTCAACTACAGACTAATGGTGTGTGTGTATAATGTTCAATGGTATGTAACTTGTACGTTTAAACCAATTGATATTCCGACTGGACCGCATTTCATCATACTTAGATGCACACTCATGAAGTTTTCGCCATTGTACATTTCAGAGTTTAACTGTATGATCACCATTTCTAAAACTTACTCGGTCGTACTAAATGCTGTTCATTGTGCACAAATCAGTCCAAATTAACAATAAGCAATATTTCTAGTCTATCTAGATCCTTCTTTTTTTCACCACAGCAACTTCCCACAGGCGGGTTTATTCTGTGTTCAAGACCCCAACATGTACTTTCGTTCGAAGTTCTAATTTTAATGCACAGTACACAAATCTTGGAAGACCGCCATAATACCAAAAAACAAGAAGAAAAAACATGAATAAGCAAAGGATCAGAAGAGAATTGCCGAAAGGCATTTTCAAAGTTTATTCCACTGAAAGAACAATCTCGTAAGAGATCAAGATATCGCAAAAAGATCTTTCTTTTTGTAATTTTTCTAATATGTGACGTAATGTTTGTTTCACGTTCTGGATACAATAATACATTTTGTACTTCAGTCTTTCCGCGAAGGTGTTTGAATATCTATGCATATTGGCCCCAAACGTAGTCCTAATGGTCTTTAATTAACAGTTAACATGGCTTTTCTCAATTATACATATCAAACGCAGGGTTCACCTTAATGCAAAAACAAAGATATGTTTTTCATAACTACAACTTATTACTGTTTTTTTTTATTGATTGTTCATATGGCATGTGACACATTTTTAGCATTTTTTCAACGTCCGTAAAATCTCACATTGATACTAAAAGCAGTATACGTAGGTTTGTCAGATCATCAACATATATAACAACCAGCAAAGAAAATTATCCTCTTGAGTTTTGGTTAATTCGGCAAACCAATAAATGATGGATACTGATCACGTAATTTCATTGAGCATCAATATTATTGACAATTCGTCAGTAGTTTTCTTTTTACTGTTGAACGAACCAACGCGCAAAAGGACGGAGAAAAGTCTTGAGTCTAAATTTGAAGAATGTACTCTACCAAGCCTACATGTAAAGTAACGTTGATAAATGCAATGGTGTTCCAAAGGCACGTGATAAACAGCACCTACTTTCGTGTGCCAGCAAGTACTTTGGTTATTTTACATCAAACGGGTTTCACAAGAGCGATTAAATTACCATATCGAGGGTTTCCATGCGACCCCGTTTAAACGTTCAGAAATGACCAATAGCTTTCTTATAGAACGAGTTAAACGGTAGGAAAAATCATAACGTCATGAGTGTGACGTAAGTGAAACAAATCTTCATTGCGTTAATCATTTTGATATTAACATTTATAATTTTTTTTGCTGCATTTAGCATACCTGAAGTGATGGGAACCATCCATTGCAGCTAAAAGGAATAATGTAAGAAAATGGGTCACGTGACAAGGCCATACAAGGGAAGGGCCATTAGACAATTTTAATAACTATTCATTCCGATGGAAGTACGTTGGAAACGAATGTTAAAGAACTAGATATTCCTTTCATATACGTATATATAAAAATCGGACCTCCATTTTGAAGGTCACCACGGATTTTGTTTTCCGTAACGTGGTGACGTCATACTGCATACATATTTTAGATAGGACTCATGAGAAGAGTGCAAACTGATTAATGTTTGATTTAGTGTCAAATTTCAAATCACTTTTTGGTTTAATTTCAACCAAATTAAATCACAAAAGAGATGGAGAGAAAGAGAGAAAGAGGAAGAAGGAATGAATGTATGCATGTGTGATACACGGTATTTCTTAATTAGGCCTGCACCAGTTTATTTTCTTTCTTGGATAATTTCATGTACGTGCTTTTTCGACATATATACAATCATGGAGCTTATGTAGCATCCTTAACATTGTAGTTTCAAAGTTGTAGATTAATACGACCCTGAAGAAGATTGAACTCAGCTCGTTGCGTAATAATGCGTCACACTTTCAGCTTCTTTTGCCTGATTTCCTTTTCTGAATTGGGAACCTTTGATATTCACCTACGAACAAATCAGGGTCTGTTTTTATGGTGATATCTTTTTGTCTAACAATGAAACCAAAAATGAGCCATTCTACTGTATTATCCGCTATTGGTTTGTTTGAACCAGTTATGCGAGAAAGTTTGGTTTTCACACACTTCAATACCCAAGCACAGTTACGTGTTTAATCTCTACCTAGCATAACAATTTATGAGTGAGAAAGGTTCGTGGAAGTCTCTTTGTTGTATCTAACTGGGCAAACGAATAGTGCGACTTCCCAACTAAATAAAACAATAAAATAAATTGTTCATCTGAAAGCTCAAATTTCTGATTTGCGTTTTTACATTGATGCTTCATTTTTTTTTTTTTGCCCATCCTTGCCAAAGTTCTCCGAAAATGAGAAGTCTCCCAGATAATATTCAATGAGATGAAGATCAAAATTCTCCATCACCCTTCTATATCCCATCTTTCTCTGCTATTGCATGTTTTCCCTTTGGCAAATTCAGGACGTGTTTCAATCTTATCGAAGAGATGTTTCTCTCTCTTCAATTTTATGCAATGAGTAAAGTCAACCTCACTTTTGAAGCTTGAAATGTCCCTATCTCCCCCATAGTAGCAACCGAACATTATACGCTTGGAAAGTTGTTCCCTAGCGATACCGCTGGGGGAATTTTATGCTTAAAAGCATGCGGAGATTAGATATTTGCACATGATAATATACCACCATTTTGTGTGATTATTAAAAAAAAGAAAACAAAGTATGAGAAAGGTTTTAAACATGTATTTTGTTTTCATAATGAGTAGGTGGACATTGCAATTTCCCTCCTGCACTTCCGCAGCGATAATAATGTGCTCTATATGCAGACAGAGCGTTTTTTGCTATCCAAGATACTCAGGTTATCTTAAAGTTTAAGTCACTGTCCTACATTCCTCAGATTCCTTTAATTCATTGAACAGTCAATTATCCCGAATACAAAGTGAAGACTGTGAAAAGATGAACAATTTCCCTCATCAAATTGAGAAGAATTAACTGAAAAAAAAATACATCGGAATCATTGAAGTAAGTAGGCTAATGTGATTGTCATGAGCAATGATTGATGTTATTTAACCATGTTTTGTTTTCTTTTTTTTTCTCTTCTCAAATTAATTTCTAGGAAGAAGTCCAAAGTTCTCCAGAATCTTTGAGAAACATTGTGGTCGATCTTCGAGACTACTGTAACTTACTGCTACAGCTGCTGGATGACCTCGACGGGTCCTTATCGAACGAAGAATCGGAATGATTTTTAGAAACCTCCCACCAAAACCAACCAATACAAAAGTGTCACTTTAAATTTAAAGCACCTGCCTACAAAACCAAAGTTGACCTCGATTCCCGTTTAGGTCACAATGACGTCATTTGTCACAGTGGTCGAAATGGGACGGACCCCGACGCCGAAGAAATTGACCACCAGTTGAAGATGATATGCAAATCAGCAACCCTACGTCACGATTTTTGTTTTCATTTTGCTTCCTTATTTAAATGATAACTGTTATATCTTTCGGCTTGAAGTACATAACGTTTTTGATAGAAAATCCAGGCCATTATCATACTCAAAAGGAGTCATGTATGAATGTGTAACAGAAAGGCTGGAACAGTTCAGTAGCTGTTTTTTCTTTTCTTTTCCTTTTTTTCAGGAAAGCATATTTTTCCCATTTTGTTTGGAAGACTATTGTTCAGCCATTCCTAACATTGGACGAACTGTCGTCCGTCTGTAACACCTAGTATAAAAGCGTAATGACGTTGTCATGAAGATACTGATTTTAGTTTTCTTATTCTTGCTGCTACCGCCCTTTTGTCACAGTCCAACTTCTCATGTAAGCATTTATTTTGTACTTTTTGAATTAAAGTAACACTTACATTGTGTAGAAATGCAAGGAAATACTCTTGAGGGCAATGTAAGGTGATGGTAGACTTTAAGTGTCACCAGTATGCGTTTCCTCACTCAAAAATCTACTTCATATTACTTCAAGTAACATACATATTATGTATTCAACGAATATGGGGATAAATTCGTTTCCTATCATTCACAGGTCTGGGAATAGCCGTTTTGTAAAAATGTCTGAACTGAACGTATCGTTCACAAGACTTTAGGAACGCTGGGACTACAAAGTGTTCTTGTCTGTCATAGATACAATCGTATGGATAACCACTGGGGATTAGACGTCTTTCGGATATAAGGGGAAAAAATGTAGACTTACAATGCCAAAAAGAATGCTAATATAAGAAGACATGAGAAATGTTATAGCCAAGAACATATCCAACAGGCGTATTTTAATGGACAAGGGACGATTGAACGATTAGGTAATAAGAAAAGCCAACCTCGGAGGTCTACCGCAGCTTTATTGTTCGAGACAAATGCAAGAGTTGAAAATTATGATGTCACTGTCTGCTCCGTAAGCCCAAGTTCCACAAAACATGGTGTATTTTTCTTTTCTTTTTTTTTTTTGGCAATAACCAACCGTTTGCCTTGGGTCCATTGGTGATGAGTGCACTGAAAGCATGTCAAAGTTTTAGTTACAGATTCGCGTCCCAACGTCACTATGACGTAGTGGTTGCATTGGAGAAGTCTATTTGGACGATCTAGGCGATGTGTCAATCTGGAATAAGGTGGATTATTTCTAAGATTAAGCACTCTTTACTCAGCCACCACACAAGAAAAATCGAATCTAAAGTGGGGGCAAGGGGGAAGGGTGGATTTTTAGATGCATGGCTATAATAGCAGACTCTACAGTTCATACTGAAATATTAATGTAAACAATGAAAAGAAATGTCGGTACCAAGTAGCTATTGCATCCCCCCACCCCATATCGAGTATGCTGTGTGTTCTGAGAGTTTACTTGCCTTCAACGTACACAACACAATATTAACCACTCTATATCCAGTTCATTTACTTTATAGTTTCTTTTCTTCCGATATAATTGCAGTAACTTGTGGGAATACTGAATGTTACTGTTCGATAAAGCCTCCTCTAGTGCTACATTTGCCAGGAAGTAAGAACACCATCAATGAGCTACCCTGAATGTTTCTCTCTCAACATACATGATGAATAAATCATATTGCGATTATTGATGGTTATCTCACATGGCACATAGCTTCGGTATAAATATCATGTATCAACTTGGTATTCAACCCTTTGTTGATGGGAAACTACAGTTAATTGTAAACTAAATCTGTTAAAATTTCACCTCCCACTGAAAGAATCATTATAAAGATATTTTCTTATGCCTATAACGTACCTTTACTTCAGTGACGTTAAAGTAGAATATCTGTTATGACAAGAAGTTAAAAGATCGCTATACCAAACCCACTAGCAAGGAAATACACTAACTTGGATAGTCAGGGCGCGAATTCTAGTCCGTCAAGTTACAATATCATTTGCAATCCTTGAAAAATTCTTTTATATTTCTATTTTGACGATAATATTAACATTCCTTTCCGTTTTTTCTTTTAATTTTGTCTTTAACAATCGACATCTTCACTCAAAAATCAACTTTATCAACGTTTTTAAACTTTCCCTCAAATGTTCAACAACAAAATGAATATCCTTTACGCATATGGATCTATGTTAAAGCATATCTCATTGATCTAAGACTGAATGTAACTCGTTCAGTTATCTTTTTTTTTCTGTTGTAGGGTGCACTGTTTGCGTAAACTTATGTCAATGTCCGTATTGAGCATGCTCGTTACTGAGGACCGAAGACCGAAAACACATGCCCTCATTCAGCCGTGGGCCAACCTAACATATAAATGTATACCCTATTGTACTGTTTTATTGTGCCTTTCATAACGCCCTAATCCTTACAGGAGAAACAAAAAAGAAACATTATTTTCAATCGAGGGACGATCTGTTGTATTATATTGATCATGAACGGCAGGCTTTAAGCTTTAAAACATATTTGTTTTCCTTTTGTTGGAAAAAGGTGCGAATCGTGTAGATATCCCTCCAGGCTTTTATGAAACTGATATTTTTGAAAGTGAATGCTCGGTAATTTATTCAGCCTGAGACCACGAATTTGGATTTTTTGAAAAGTCACAAAAAAACTATCTTGATATATTGGCTTAAAATAAATTAGCTATAATCATACACAAGTATGTATATGTATGAGTACTTTTTACGAGTTATCTTTCATGCTTCATTCATTTGTTTTGTTATCATCATGCTGCTACGGTGACCCATGACCCACTATCCCATCCAATGTTTGACACGAAATAAACCACAAACGAAGCAATCGAGAAAACATTCATTTACGTAACTTTAAATGGACCCTTAAATAGTTTCTGTCTTTCACATTTACACAATGGCAGAAGTGGAAATCGTTTTGAAATCATCAGTCGTATGTTTTATTCAAAAAGTTTATAGTTGAAACATGATTACTAAACGATATATACAAAGAGAGGTAATGGATTTTGCCAAGAGCAACATTTGCATTCAAACGAACACACTAAACTCTGTACCTTGTGAGAAAAATAGTAATTCATCAAAACGGAAAAGTTAAGCCAGTTGAAACAAAGTTCAATATGTATCAAATGTCTGCCAATTCCGTCACAAAAATCCCCACAAAATACATCCGATTGATCTCTTACACCCTCGGCTGGTCGATACAGTGTCATTTTAATCATTTTTCAATCTTCAAACCTGAAATAAATACGAGATCCTAAAAGGAGATGTGAACGTTTCACTCTCCGCCTCAAAATGTGAGAGGCTAGGCTTAAGAATCTTATGGTATTAAGTGTAGTAGGCGATTACATATCGTCATGCGATATCTACGAAGCTCTCTTTAATTTGCAATTCATACCACAAACAAAAAGTCATACTGGTTTGCTTTAAAGGAATGAATCGTAATTACAGTGTAATGATTCCACAACGCTGACAACTTTCTAGCCTGAATACTTCCTTTGATATAAAATTTACAGTCACACATGTTAGTCTTTACTGATTTATTACTTGTTTGTACACAATCAACGGTTTGTGAAAAGTAAGTAGCCGTAGCCTTTAAATCACCGGTGGGATTTGGAATTTAAGTTACAAATCATTTTCTGCAATCGCCGTAAGAGTTTTATAAAAAAAAAAGTGACTCTAGACAAGAACAAAAGACTCGGACAGGCGTCAAAGGATGTAATGAATATTAGTAATTAATTAATGGAATGATTCAGGGCACTTGCTAGCTTCTAATCGATGAAATTACAAAACAACAAAAGCACATTGCAGAATGACCTGTTCGATGTTTTTGTAAGTACAATAAAGTTAAAATGACAAAATATCACAAAACATAAAAATAAACAAACATCATTAAATACATGGAAACAGATCTCATCTCGACATCTTGTTCAATGTTTACAATGTTTCGAACTCATGTAATTTGTTGTCTTATTTATTCGTGAAAGAATGCGCCACCCCGTGGATGAATAAATTATCATTCACTATCATATAGCTATTTCCATTTCTTTTAGATGCGTTGATCTTTAAACCCTAATAGTCACATTGCTCTCCAGACGCAAACATCCAATGATGAATTCTGAGCCTGTACTTCGAGCTGGACAATATCTTAAGCTTATTCACGCTCAAATTTGTAGAACATTTGAAAATTATCTCTGTACTTTTGCATTACCTTTACTATTTAAAGCAGCATTTCAACAAGTAAACGAATATGTATGTTTGTGGTAACAAACGTGAAAGCTACGTATGAGACAAGTGCTTTGTGTTTTTGGCAAGTGCACTCAGTACGCAGTAACAACCAACTACCCCTCTGCAAGAAACTGAATCATGTCCATCGGTTACGTTGTGCTCAGAGCACATTGCTACACAGTGAAGGAAAGGAGAGATGCTTTCATCTACAACATGTTTATCCATGGACACCGCAATGGAAATTATTTTCTCTTTAAATGCAAGTTATTAGGAACCTGATAAAAGCTAGAATAACATTTCCCACGTCAAACACACTTCTGTTATCCCACGAACAAAGACTACCTCAGAGGAATTTTCTTCAAATGACAAAATAGAGGCACTATTTAAAAGTCTTCAATAAATCACCAAAGTGGGGAAAAACATGAAAACCAAGACAATGGCCAGCATTTTGACACACAGTTTTATTTACAGTCCATTGGAGAGAAATTATGAGAAAGTCAAGTCATTCTTAGAGTGAAAAATTGAGTCTTTTTATTAAAAAACAGTTACAGCCAATATTTATAGACACAAATAAATAGTGATAGATAATTCATAGGAAGGCATGGGATATTTTTTTGTCAAGAATAATTTGTTCACCCTAAATTTTAAAAATGCGATTTGAGGAGATGATGTTGGTGCATTTTCTTCAGAATATTGCCATATAAAAGTGATGCAAAAAGTTACTGATAGACGAATATCGTTTTGATTACATTCTGAACAGGCACTTGAATCCAACGAGAGAGTCATCAAGCTCAAAATAAACAACATAATTATCAAGATCAACATAATCAAGATCACAAACAATCATGTCCTATGTGCTTATCTCACGATAGAGAAGATTTAAACATCATAGATGCAGATTTCTATCTCTTGGTTACATAATTTATTAGCAATGGGCTGGAAGTCGTGAAATGATGATACCTTTGAACAGCTCTTGCTGGGAATAAACTCAAAACGTCAACATAAATTTTCCGAAGTAGTGTAAGTTGTGGTCGTCTTCGATAGTCATGATTTTCGCATCAGTGCTACGTTGAGGTGGACAAACTCCGACTGAATTCCCCTCCCGCGGTGGATTGAGTAGAACTAACCTAGCCACTGTTTCCATGCTAAAAAGAGTGAGTTATCCTTGCTTTCAATTGGTTACCCGGGCCAAGTTAAGAGTCCGTGTGGCCAGCATATATGATACACGTAAGAAGATGGCGACAGAACACCTAGTCCCCTTTGACTGATTTTACACACCTTTGCAGTCGAAGGACGTACATTGCCTATAGTATATAGTACCGCAGGTTGTAACTCATCACAACAGACGATAGGTAAATGCAATATTTCTATCAGCAACACGACGGACACAAAGTACCGAAGCTGAATTTAAAACTAATAACCACCAATTAACAACAACTTTTGGCCCCAACATACAGCTCTAGTTCTTCTGCATGAAATGTAATGTTAACGATAGATTTACCAAACTGATGTGTGTTGAACATAGAAGACTCTTTATTGCCTTCTGGTCCGAAAGAAGAAAATGTAAAGGAGGCAGACGGGCGAGGGGTGGATTTGGGGAAGTTTTCAAACTAATAAAAATCTTGCAATAGCCTTTTACCGAACTCATCCTTAAGATCGCTCTTAATAAGTTTGATGGTCCTGCTTATACGTATTCCCATAAAATCGTGTCAGATAATGAAAGCAGATGATTGGTTGACGTCAAAGATGAATATCACTGTAATTTACAACGCTTTATTTAAAGGCAAAGTGACATGCATCTAAAGAAGAGCTGGAAAAATTCAGAAGTTGGTGAGTGGATGGCAGTCCGTTGGAATTGTGTCTATATCTGTAACGTTTTGGAGATTTTTCTAAGTTGGATGAAAATGCCAAACCGATGATGTGGAGTAGTGCACCCGAGTTTCAATATTTTATACATATTATATAGGGATTTGTAAAATAAATCTTACATAACTGTTTGCACTTTCTTTCACCAAATCGAGTAGAAGCATATCAATTTGTTTGATTGAATGTTATCAATGTTTCTCTGGACTCCACAGGTAGACATTGATGGCCATCGATTATTTAGTATGCAAAGTTAAGGAGGGACATAAAACACATATTCCTAAATATTATCTAACTGGCCCCAACATGAGAAAAAAATGACCGTTTTTTCTCTCTACTGGGGCGCTCTCTCAGAAAATTTGTCATCGGCAGGTTACTTTTTACCACAAATCTGTTAAATAGATGCGCTTCTGCTCAAGTTGTAGATAGAAAAAGCAAGAAGTTATGTAAAATGTACTTTGCAACTCTCTATCCTCCTTTAATTACTGGGTTTCACTTTGGTGAGTATTATCAATCTTTTTAAATGAAAAAATACATACTTCCAAAATGAAACTCTCAGGGCAAAACAATTCCCAAGTTACCTTGACATAAAAGTTAAGTAAACAAAGATCAACACAAGATACATCGTATGAGTCAATTCGTTACCGTTACAACGTTGCGTAATTGGCTTATCATGTTTATTCATGATGGAATTTTAAAACAAAAAATAAGTATCAGGCCCGTATGCAGCTTTTTCCATGGGGGGAGGGGGTCGATTTCACC
>VJOZ01000244.1:0-15903 GCA_009801055.1 Stichopus horrens | reverse complement strand
AAAGCCTTTTGTGTACACTTTTGGCAGGACTTAAGCAGAGTGCCATCATCCTTTGGTGTGGCATTACAAACCCCCCAGATAGTTGGAAATGGCACTTCCTGGGTGATTTTGGGCTTCATGTACCTAACCTTGAAATAGGGCTCTCATGTCTGCGATTGCTAAATAAATAAGAAAGACATCATTCTATTCAAAATTAGCACTAATTTGGATTGCTCTTATCTAGAATATTTACGCTATCGTAATTTTCTGAAATGTCAATTCAACAGTTTTTACTTTCTAAGGATAACAGGTTTTTTATTCTTTTTATGGTTATCTCATTATGGTCTTTATGGCATATGACCCCCCAACAACCCCCCACAACATACACTTACGCAGGTGATATATCATGATAATGTGACTCGGAAGGTGTCACAAGCATGACAGCTTAGCTATTTTCCCTTTTATTCCTTTTTCTAATTTCATCTATCAAATGGACGATGCAGGGACTTTATCACATGCTGTCCGGTCAAAAGGAACCAATATAGCGAGATCGGCAACCAAAAAAAAATGCCCTACACTTTAGTGTAAAAGTGACTGCTGTATGATATCTTTTATATTTTACTGTTGTCAACTCCCAGTGGGAACATCTTTTACCATAAATAACACAAAAGTTTACTTTTGTAAAAGGTTTAGTAAAAAACAAAATGGAAAAAAAAGAAAGAAAGAAAAATGGAAGAGTTGATTTCTTTTACACCATTAAACATCCACAATCAGGGTAAAAAATCTCTGAGGTGAAAAAAAAGGTAAAGCAGCAATGTTGCTGAATCTCAATACTCCAGGATGTTTGCTGGTTTTCTTTATGTTAGAAAACAGTTCAGTTGTGACTGAACAGATCAACAATGACAAATTTATAGAAAAGTCTTGGTTGGTATAACTTTTACCTTATTGTCTTTTTGATTCTTAGGAAACATCCACTATTACCTGTTCAACCTCCTGAATCAACGATGTGTAATAAAAGTCTATTTGCATGTTTCCTATTGGGTGTTTATTTCATTGGGTAAATAATACAAACTGTGCAGTCAGTTCTTCTCAAAGCTGCAGACTTCCCTCCTTGAGATATGTAACTTACAAGGTTTTCAAAATGTTTTCACAATTTGAAACACTGACCTCCACCAAAAGCCAACAGGCAATTGTTGTAAGCAATGAGATACACATGTCTGCATTGCAAATATGAGACTTGTCTAAGCCTCCCCTCATGGAATGTTGTGTTTGGAAGGTGGTGGATGACACACAGACACCCCACCATAAACTCAGAGGTTATGATTATCACAGAAACCGAAAAGATACTGACCAATTCTCAAATCTGTGCCTTCCATTTCAACTGTACCACTGACATACCACCTGCTTGATTGTCCTGACAGAAAAGCATGGGTTTTCACCATAGACTTACAATGCCGTGTGTACACCTCACTGCACAGTATGACAATACCCTGGGCCAGTCCAAATGCATTAACACTTCAGGCACAGGGAGGAGCTTTTTAACGCTAATGTCCAGGGCCCACCAATCCAAAGTACCGTGAGCAGAACCCCATGAACGTACGTCAATGTTTTTCAGGTGTCACACATTGTTTTGGTCAGTAATTTGCAAATAAGACATATAGTACAGTTTTTCCACACCTTAACTAGTGACATATTCTGCTAACATGCAAAGAAGCATTCTGGAAAAGTCTGAAGCACATTGACAATGGATGGATAATCGGACACCATTTTAAGAATACTAGAATGTAGCTACATAAATGTCATGCATTGAGATAAAAATGTCAGTTTAATGGGATATTAAAAGAATAACAAACATTTGTAACATTCTGGTTACTTATGTCTTTGTTCTTGCCCGTTACAACATAGCAAAAGTATAAATGGAGTATTACTGTATCTTCAGAAGTCAGCACTAAACATGAAAACATGATCACAGCAGTTGCAACTTATTAAGTACTTCAGTGTCAGCCTACAGTGTGTTAGGCTGCCTACAGTATTAAACAAAGGTGGCACATATGTAATTATAACTTCAATTCCTGTTCTTTCTTACCCCTTTTCCATACCCACTTTCAGGGTAAAAAAAGAGAAGCAATTTGATGCATTAGAAAGGGAAATAGTAGGGATCACTGGACCAGTGAAATAAGCAGATAGGTCTTTAGGAATAGAAACAAACAAAATTCAACTTACTATGTACATATTTTATTTAGTTTAGATCTAGGGGTAGAAATTTCAACATGGGTGCTTTAAATATTAGTCCTAGTTTGTTTGTTTTTTCTTTAACACTTCGGCGTTCGGTGAGCGAGTTTGTCACAGGTCTACCAATTACGATTCAATTAGACGGACAAGTAGGGCTAAAGTATGCAAAATTTAGGACCTAACTTGATCACCGCTTGTGGGGTTGTTTTTTCATTCCTTTTTTTTTTTACCGAATCTACCCACTTGGATTTACTTTAATTTAACTAAATACTAAGTTTTACTACAATTTAGAGATTCAGTTTGGAGCTGAAACTTACATGCAACTTTCAAAGCCACTCACTGAATAGACAAATATATAACCATACCTGCAGACAGTGTGAGCACGACATCACATGAATCTTTGGCCCTATGGTCATCGTCAACAAAGTCTGCCTAAGGCTTCAGGTAGATCATTTAATTGTAGACATCAGCAAAAAAACTGACTTACAGTCTTATATAGAATGAAGATGTGAAACCCAACCAAATAATCCACCCACTTTGATCACATTTTCCAAATTCTTAAGAAATTATAACCTGAATACTGCAAGGGGTGTAAGGTGAACAACTTCAGTTACGTGTTTTCCCTTTCTTTTTGGCATGGGGGAGTAAAAATGTCAAATGGAGTACAAAATTTCCTCCAGAGTTGGGATTATTCTATCATTTACCTACCTCTTCTTCCCTATTGCTTCCTTTAGAGAGCTTCTTTCTCTTCTGAAAATGTTTCTTCTCTTCTTTAAAATCAGAAATGTCTACTTTTTCTGTGGAGGAAAAAAGAAGATAAAGAAACTACACTGTTCTACTTTACCCATGTCCATGGAATTACAGATGAAAATTCAATTTTAGAAACCATGTGACACAAATCTAAAAAAGGAACTGTTGCCACAAGTTACAGGGTAAACACCCTGAATGACAATATCCTAAATTGTGCTTCTACCTGTTATCATTTTGAGATATATGCCTTTCAAAGTTTGATGAAATGAAACAGTGATGATGTGAAGTGTTGCACAGTGTCAGTGTTTCGTTTGTTAGGCCTAAATTGTTTCTTAATTACTACATTTTCAGAAAGTATGTTTAAAACATCCTTCCAAAATAATATGCTAAACCCAATGAAATTTCTCAGTTGTCCTTGAAATAAAGGTCAAGCAAACAAAAGGATAATATAAGGGTCATCATATACATCCCTCTTTTGACATTTGGTATTTGGGCTCATATTTATTCATAACACAATCGCAATACAGAAACTTGTTTCTGAAATTGTCAATGATTTGCAGGGAATTCTCTTGTTGATGGAGGTGGTTCAAATATTCTTTTTCTTTTAAGAGTGCATAACACTTAAAGGCAAACTGTAAAGTGAAATGACTTTCTTCTAATGATTACAGATGTTGTAGGGTGACAAAAAAACTCAGCTGTGTCCATTCATAATTTTTGCAAGATGCAAAAAGGTTCAAATGTTTTTAAAGTTTTTTTCTAAAGCGAGATTGCACAGTTTAAATTCTGTTTCAGAACTACCTATCCTCCTGAGAGAGTCTTTCTCACATTTACCTATTCTCCTGGCTACTAAGTCTGTTTCTCAGCTACCTGTCCTCTTGGTAAAGTCTTTTTCACATCTACCCATCCTCCTGGTAAAGGCTTTCTCAAACCTTCCTATCCTCCTGTCAAAGTATTTCTCACAACAACCTATCCTCCTCATAAAGTCTGTCTCACAGCTACAAATCCCCCTGATATAGTCTTTTTTTCCTCAACTATGTATCCTCCTGGTAGTCTTTCCCGTGACTACAAATCTTTCTTGTAAAGCCTTTTCACAACTTCCTATCCTCATGTTTGAAGTATTTCCCACAACTACATATCCCTCCCGGTTAAGTCTTGCCCAAAACCATCCATCCTCGCATTAATGGAAATTGATGTTGTCATGCCAAATCAAGTCATAATTCAGTGAAAAGTATCTACCTACAACACTAAGTCTTTTTTTGCTGTGTCTACTTTCTCCATGCATATTACCATATTCAACAGCCAATTGTTTTGGTTCTCGAGGCTCTATTCTTTCCTGTGTTTACATTAACCTTTTGTTCTTCCACAACACGTATTCTTTTCTTTTAGGTTTTTTTCCCCTGGAATTCATTCTGTCCTTTTAAACATACTGCTTTTTATTTCACTCTCCTTCTACTGCTATAGTTGATCTTTATTTATTACATTAAGGTATTTCCTTGCCTCGTGCATCTGAATGTTTTTCCATTCTTTTTATTTTTCTTTCAGTTTTTACTATTATTTCCTTTTGTTATAAGTATATGGCACAACTGCTAGGTATGGTGCACTCTGACAATACAGTCTTGGGACCTCAACATCTGTTTTCAGATAAGAATTATTAAGCTCTCTTGCCCTGCATTGCAGATGCTACATGAGGCTAAGGTTGTTTGGGAAACTATGCTTAAATAGCTCTATTTAACCATAGTTTTCCAAACAACACATTCACATACTATACATGCATAACATACATGCACTTGCAGCTTAGTAAGACATGCAATGTGTTCATGTCAAGAATTACACTGTACAAGATAACACGAAGGTACAAGAACTTAAGTAATGGGCGTTATGGTTTGTTTATTGTCAATGGATGCATCATACAATGGATAAGATCGATGACTGTAAGACGAGGATAGATTTTACCGTGCAAACTCAGCATTTTCCTGGGCAACTCTGCCTTAATGAGCCTATTTGATTCTAGCAAGAGACGCAAGATGCCAGGATAAACCAAACTGCAGTGGGAAATAAAAGATGCTTTGTACTAATTGCAAGGATGAGACTCACATCCTAAGATCCAGAAATACACTTGAAAAAGTAAGTTGTGAGGGACACATGCTCAACACTCTCAATACAGGGTCAAACAGAATTACTAACTGTCGAAACATTTGTTCACTCATAAGACAGATTAATTGGCAAACTTAGACACACAAATGAATTCCTTCTCCATCCCCCCTCTGAGGACTCTCATACTCATTGACTGTAGATAAGTGTCCCCTTATTGGTCCAACCCATATCGCCACACCTAAATCTACCAAGCCCCTGCCAATTCCTCATTTTTACCCATCGTCTATCACAGTACTTACTCTCCACATTTTGTTCTTTTTCATCCTCATGTCTTTGTTTTCTCTTCTTCATCTTTAGATCCTTCATTAATTGTTCTGACTCCTTCTTCAAGTCCTCCCTGTTAAAAAGTAAACAAAACCAAATAAAACCCTGTTACAAAACCCTGTTAACAGTTTCAAAAACAATGTCAGCATAGCATGTTCTGTGTACTTGATGTGTGTAAAAGCAGACCATACAAATGTACATTAAATCGGACTTTGAGGAGAGGGAGGGGAGGGGGCGAAGGGGAGAGGTTAAGCAACTAAAGGTAAATGCAAGTCGGTGAACGAGTATTTGTGAATTAAAGCAGAGATGCACACTACTTTACATGCAGTGCTACTGATACGTAACTTTTTAGGCATTTTCTGGACAAAAGGGGATATGTGAGCAAATGTGTTTGTATCTTTCCCTCTTCATCACTATTTAGCCTGTCATGAGGTGTCTTCTCTCTTGTGCCACTTTCCCCCTCCCCCCTCATATCTTTTCCCTTAGATATTTAGTTACTAACTCAGCCTTCATAAGTAGTGAATAACTTTATACTGAGCCAAGTCTGTTCTTATCCGCAGTCCAGTTATCAATGGCTTCTGTATGATTTTACTTAAAAGTGAAAAGGAATAGCAATCTAGCTATCGATAGACATCTTACGACAATTTGTTCCATAACGACAATTTGTTTCTCAATGAATTTCATACCGAAAGGAAGTGTTTTTGTTCTTTCTTCACTGGTGCCTTAATAACTATTAGGATGTTTTGTTTTGTTTCAGGTGAAAGCAAAATAATAATAATACCCTCTGTGGGACTTTTATCCCAGCACAAGTGATGATTACTTGATTCCATGCTAATTTTTCAATGTTGCACAAGGTTTTTGCCTTTCAAATAAATCCACAAAGGATACGTCCAAAAAAAAAAAAAAAATTACAAGTGCTAACTGTGTTTGCCAAATTGTTGCCAACATCCAATGCTCCCATCCTACGGACTAAGAAAATGAAAGAGATTTGGCAGAAATACATTTGTAAAATGATCTCATGTAAACACACCTTCAATATTGAACATCATCAGCAAAGACATTCACCTGACTCATCAATTTTTAAATAATGCGCCATAGTTAAAAATACCTTCATCCAATCCACCCGCCCCCCATGGCGGACAGTCCCTGAAATCTCTCCCGAATTGACGTCTATTGCCGTCCGCTAAAGGCTTACGATATTGTATTCAATAAGCTGTTTTGAAAGGTATTTAATGCGGGCCATTCGATTATGCCCTAAGAAGAGAAAGCAACAACTATTATGTGCCACCTACACATCCTGTTGTGAATAAACCAATAGTGTTCAAAGGTGCTATCAATAACACTTAAATTATGACAAACAAGAAACTTAAGAACCTCTATTTTAGAATTCAAAATAGAGCTTGCTCACATCAGAATCTGTGTGCTTTTGGAACTTTCACTTTTACAGATCATCAAGTAATACCAGGCAATGACGGCATGAATAGTGTCTGGAGTATGGTGAGGCATTGGGAACCCACCCATAATTTTTTTTTGAAGATTGCTGGTATTACCCAAAATATAGAGATCTAGTTTTGAAGGAATGTAAGTTTTACACCTGCATAGGTTGCCTCAAATGTCTTACCCCTGTTGGATCATCGCATTATCCGATGTCTGTCGGACCTAAATTTGCTGCTGATATTTAAATTCTCTTCAGACTCTCAGTTTTAACACCTGAAACCATGTGCTCATGGAAACCGAACTGAAGAGGCAGAGTTCAGCAAAAGAGTAGTTACTTTGGATGGCAAAGTGCACAGAAAATGAAGGATCAAATTCAAATATTCCTTTCGTTCAAATAAACAGACGTGGCAATGGCGCTGTTCATGTTTCCAGCCACTGGCTGTCATATCACATTTCTCAAAAACAAAAGGGAAAAGCAAAACATGCTTCTTGGTTTAAAAAGTTACTAAACATTCTACTCACAACCTGTTTGACGTCTTACTACTGTCATCGGTGCCATCTTCTTTCTTCTCCTTTTTCATTTTTTCAGAAATTTTCTCCTTTGAGACATTCTTTACTGTATTTTCTTGTTGATCGTCCTTTTCTGCTGGTCTTTTAAATTGCCCCCAAAAAAATAACAAAAAAGAGATATTAAAAAAAACACATGATAATAACTTCTTTACAGTACAATGAAATGTTTCTTTTTTCTTTTGTTTCTTTTTTTTTACTGAAATGTTTTACATAGGTGTCAGACATGTCAGTAAAAGTAAAATTATGTAGAAAAATATCAGAAAGAAAAAGTTTCTATATTTGCATCATATGCTGGAGTCAGAGATGACATTCAGCAATGAATAAAGGGTTGCTGTAATAGGATACTGTCTAACAGGCAAATATCCACCCAGGGTGTTTATCCCAACAGAAAACATCAAATTATATATACACAAGCACAACATTATAGACAAAAACAAGAACCTACTCTGCAGGAATTTCACACTTGTGAGAAATTGTGTGAAATTATTATTTTTTTTTGGGGGGGGAGTAATCATGATTATTATTGTAGGTCTAGAAAGAAAACATCATTCATATCAAATACAAGGTTCGTGAAACATTACTCAATGATTATTGTTACTTCCAAAACCGGGACAAAATCCAGAGGAAATGAACAAATTAAGAAAGTTATGCAATTCAGATAACAGGAGGGTCACTGTAAAAGAAAAAGGTAAGGAAGCAAGGAAAATGTTCCACTTGCCTAAATTTGTGAAAACTTAATTATATACCAGTTTGCAGATAAATTTTTGGAAGGAACTATTAGACAAAGGATGAGATTTTCATTCAGTTTCAAGCTAGTTATGAGGAAGATAAACTGTCACCATAGAAATATACCAACAAGAATGACAGAATGAATTTTTTAGGTGTCCTGACTTTGTTAAGCAATAGGTTTCCTCATGAAACTGAGTGTAACACAAATCCAAGGCAAGTGCCTGAAAAATTTTTAGGATAACTCCCACAAAGCTAAATGATGGCATGCAGTATTCCCGATATATTATCATGTCATCTCTAAAAAATCAAACGGTTGCATCTACTTTTGTTTTCCTCAAAAATGAAGTTAGATGTCAAAGGAACAAATTCTTAGACTCTGTGTACACTACGTATGGCAAACATTGAAAACAGAACTGTTTTGCCTTAACAGAGCGAGGACCCGGCCAACAGTGTTCGGTTTCATTTGTCCAGTGGGTGAGTAGTTAGCTTGATGTTATTCTGGTAAATATATATTTCTTTGGCTGTCATAGTCCTTTTCTGCAATGCAAGTGTGGCACAAACATTTCACATTGGGATCTCCACAGCCAGTACTGTAGGTGTCAGCGTGACTTGATTCAATGATCAGCAGGTCAACATGGATTCGCATTGCTTACTGGTCTTGCTGGCTTAGATGACAGATTTGACTAACACATATGCTTTTGGGCGAGCCTTGCAGTTTTGAATGGCTTCTTAGAGATTCTCAAGATGAATTGGTTGTGCTAGAATAGATACAATACCTTCTTAATTACACCAACAATTTTAAAGAGGGGAAAATACGACACTCCCTTGGTTTTGTACCAACGATGATGCGAGTAATGTGACATCACATTTAGGGTCTATAGGGAAGTGAGCCAGCAGTAGCTAGGTAGTTGCATGGTAGGTAGGTAACCCTTGAAATAAAGTGCTTCTATCTCAAAAGTTTGATCTTTGCTATGAAGGAAAACAGCAATTGATGCTCTGTTGACATAACACAGTGAAGTGGCTCTGGTGTGTCCTTCAGTAACTACATTCACACAATGACACCCTACACAATGGTAAACATAATTTTTGCATTAAGAAAATACATACTCTAAGTCTTTTTTTTTTCTTTGAAAACTTAACCAAGATGAGTCATACTCCTAACTTAAGGTGCAACAGACGATAAAGAAAGAAATCAGAACATTGGTGAATTGATGCTTACTCCTCTGCAACATCTGGCAACAGGGTAGGGTCATGTGACAAGTCATGAGCACTTTTACTCTTTGACCTGAAGTCTGCTGTCGCTGTTTCAGCACTGGCTTCCTCCTCCTCTGCCTCTTCCCCGAACGAGAGCAGACTGAAATTCCTGCAAATTTGTTAAAGCCAAAGCAAAGTTAAGAAGGATGAAGGAAAAGGTTTGACTCATGGTCATGACATGTCTTCACTGTTGTATTTTAAACAAACACCATGCATGACAAAAATTCCAAACATTTAAACGTATCAGAATACAACTAGAAAATATTGGACACAGATAATGCATAATGTTCAAAATTCTTGGCCCCATCAATTGAAATAAACAGTGGCGGCATGGGTGCATCTCTGCCTTGAAAGGGAGGAGGAGGGAGGGGAGCTGTGGTGCAAGTGGAGAGCCCATAATTATGACCTCATCAAAAGAGAGGTAAATTTTTGGTGAAAGTGAGTTTGACCCCAATGAAGGACAAATTGATATTTACAACAAAATAAAATGCAATGACGTGAATAATCCATGAATCATATTAGACACCTGTTTGCTCTTGTGGTACCTCCTCCCAAAAAGCTGCAGGGCCCTACCCCCTTATTGCCCTGCCACCACTGGAAATAAATAAGCGTACATAAAGTGTTCGACACAAATTTGGGTAGATATCTAACACTGCCACATAAGACTAAATACTTTTGCAAATTGGTATTTGCTGCCTGCAAACTATGTCACTTCATTCCTTTTCACGTTATACTACTGAAGCTTTCGATTTACAAACAAATGCTCATTCAGGTACACAATGACGTAACGGAAGCACCAAACTGACAGCTGAACTCTGGTATGAACATGTGTGATACTTTCATCATAATCTTGGCGTCCAGTTTTTCATATCACTTTTACTGTGGCTTTATTATTTCCGACCAGCGTAAGTGTTGGTGGTGTTTATCAATTATCCCACTCCATGTGACCACACTGCTGGCTTCAAATGGGGGTTCAACACCCATCATGACATTCAATGCTTTCAGTGAAATACATCTACTGTATGTACCCAATTTGAGGATGTCAGAAACTTTGCTCCTGGAGATATTGCATGGTTTTCAAAAATTTAGTCCCTCGATGCTGAAGACAAATGACCAACTTGGTTACGCAATGAGAGCTTTCTTGCTAGTCAGGTGGAATGCTTTAATTTAAGATACTGTCCAACATTCTTTCATTGGGATAGAGTATGACCTTTGGCCTCCACAAAAATCAGGAGGGTCCTTGAACTCAATGTAATTCACAGATACATCAATCTGTGTGGGTTTCCTTTTTGAGATATACAGTACTGCATTGGCAAGATCAAAGGCAATGAGACACACATCACCATACCCCTGGGATGGGAGTCATGACAGGCAAGCTCCCCTGAATAATTTGATGTTCCCCTAGAAAAAAACAACAACAACATTAACCCACATTTGTAGGTGAGTCCACCCCAATGTTCAATTTTGGTACTTTTTTGGGGAATATGAACAGGCTACAGGTCTGTGTACTCCACCAGAATGGCAAAGGCTAAAGTTTTTTACATCAAAACAAAACAATGGCCACTGGGAAAATGTGATCACATAGGCTGTCCACCATATCAGTGAGAAAATATGACATATTTCCTGCAGTTGGATTCCAATTTAATACTAATTATCTTTCATTACAGGCAAAGCTTATACATATTGACTGATCTATGTGAAACTGTGAATAACTCACTTTGTGGCCTTGGATTTGCTTTTAACTTTTTTCTCTGTAGCACCGTCTTCCTTCTTCTTTGTTACTCTCGGAACGATGTCGTCAAATGGGTTGGACAAGACCTTGGACAAATACGTAAATACAAATTGGTAAGGGAAGGAATGGTAATCTGAATCTAAACTTCCTCGAAAAGACATTCGTGGATCGTCTTAGGTACAAGACAAATGTTCCTCTCTATGTAATCTTCAGTATAATTAGTTGGTTCAGTAGCTTGGCAGGGTAAAGAGCATTTTAAATTTATGGATAAGCTAAAGTTATTCAAGCTCAAGACAACCTGTCCTCCACCCTATTCCCGATTATTTTCCTTCCACAATTGGCGAGGTAAATAACTCCCAATTCACTCTCAAGTGGAGTTCTGGTGCATCTTCATCCTGAGTTTCGGTGGTACAGTAGATTTACATACAACCAAAGATTCTGGGGAGGTGAAGATTGGACAGTTGCTCAGTTTTGTACATGAGATGATATAATGGAAGTGAGGACATATTTAAGGCCTATGAGAAAATGAGCCTCACTTCAGACATAAGTAAACTATGCAAATGTTATGTACAATCTCTAGGAGAGAAACCACATTATGAATGATTTGCCTTGACAAATCTACAGTTTCCTTTGTTTATCTTTTAAGAACCAATAAAATGCAATTTGCAGGGTCTGAATGTGTGTTACTGCGATTAATTGAAGAACACAACACCACTGACTTGTTTGCCATTGCTTAATTGTACAGCTGGCCAAAGTTTTACCTCACCAAACGGATGATGGCGTCCTTCCCGATTGAGCTGTACCTTGGGTTACACATGTTCGGCACGAGTGTCCTATCTTTCCATATCTGGAATCTTTGATAGGACTCAGAGTTTTCTGTGGGATATATGAAGATGTGGCCCCCTCCCCATTCAGGGGAAAAAATTTTGGTACAGAGAAATTTCTGGTGAAATGCTTCGACATGAATCAATGAAAATGCGCGACCAACTCGTAACCCTCTGTACCATCGTTGCAAAATCCATAAATTTAAAGAAAACAAGCTCAAAAGTTTACTTTTCCAGTGATCCTGATTACTATAAACTATGAAATAGTTACTATTAAAATAACTGGACAATTGTAATTTTTCCCTTCTATTTTGTGAAAATATCCGCCCCCGGGGCCCAGCAAAAACAGAATTCTGAGAGGGGAGATTTCCCCGCTTCCTGTTAACTTCCTATCACTAACAATGGCGTGAACAGTGGCCAAGCATCTTTGTCTTATTGTCACGGTGTAACAAAGCATTTTGAGGTTTCATGCAGGATGTGGAAAGAGCCACAATATAAAGTGCCCGAAGTTTGTTCTCCACAAAAGTGAAAGAAAAAAAAGAAAAAAAAGCACCTCAGTGATCCGTTTAGGAACATGATGTACTGAGGGAAAATAAACAAATGCAGAATTTGAGGTTGCTATGCCAGCGTTCATCCTCAGCATCACACTCAAGTCCCAACAAATGACGTAAGTCTGATAGACTGGGACTAGTACAAAGGAGGCTAGGGCAGAGCCTGAGGCAAGTTTACAACTGAAAATTGCGAATGGGTTCAGTGCCATATTACTGTATGTCTCCTCTGGCCTTAAGGCACGTCGTCAACTTGGCCAATGGCCTGAAAATTTTTACCTTTAATCTCAAGCTCACAGAGATAAACCCCAGTCTCCCTGTATGGTACAAATGAATTGAATCAAGGACAAACTGTCCAATACAAAAAAGGCATCTGATGTGAATACCACCTATTTAGTACTGGTATAAAAGCCATTAGCACAATTAATATATATAAAAAACATTTCAGAAAATGCCTAAATTTTGTGACCAGAAATTTTTGCAGGCTGTGAGGTGTGTGCCAAGTTTTGCCTAATGGTTAATGCAGCATTAAGTCAAGCATTAATGTCACAGCTAAATATTAATAATTAGTAGAAGAGGATTTTCTGATCCTGGGTGTCCTAAAATATATGGATTTGATTCAATTCTTGCACCAGACTGAATGCTTGGCTGAAAATTAGGCAGCACTGTCATTATTATTCATAGGGCTACAATGAAAGACAACAATAGCATATGGGACAGTATCTAAAATAGATACCATTCAAAAATTAAAAAAAGTATAATAATATACCAAACTGTCATATGGAAGAGTTCAAGATGAAAGGCTTAATCTGTCAAATGTGAGACAGCCGGTGACAAAGGACTTAGCATTTGTTGATGGACATGCTTGAACTTAAAAATATAACCTTCAAGTGTTACATTTTCCTTTTGATAAATGACAGGAACAAATTAACCAAAGGCAGTGCACTGTGGTATTCTCATGCTACATTGTGCTTGGCTGAGTAGTTCCTCGAATTTATACGTAGCTCTGCAACGTCTGAGGTAAATGATAGGCTGATACTCTCTGCATACAGGACAAGGGGGTCAAGCCACTGGTTATGTCAAAAGTAGCCCATGCTCAGGTGTATTAGGAATAAATGTTTCAGTACACCCATGAAGAGGGTAAGCTCAATCACCCTACCGAGTACACATCAATGAACCTCCAGGGTATTTAAAGGATGACTACAGTTTCCTACAGGCAGGGCTGATTGTCCCCTATACAGTATGCACACAATGCCAGCAAGTGATAGAGTAATTATTAATACTGTATGTGGTAAACTTGACTTCAAATATACAGTCACACGGTACACCATTAGATATCTTACCTCAGTTGATTTGATCTTTGGTGGGTAGACCGGCCTATCGTCCCCGTCTACTTCGATGTCCGCGAACTTGAGTACATTGTAAATGGTCTGACCGGTAACCTGAGGGGATTTCAACGAACAAGTTGTCAAGAGGACCGGTTTTTACGATGATGGTCAAACTTCATAAATCTTTTGTGACATTTCTTTCATGAACATACAATATTTGCCTCTCTCTTTTGTACGTGAACAATGAGGGAGGGAGGAGAGTCACAGGCATTGGGCAGTCATGGGCAACAAGAGAATCGAGTTACGAGTTGACTCGAGGGAGTGGCCGGCTGGTATTATGGGTAGAGAGCTCTGTGACACAAGACAGTCAATAATGTACCATGAGAGACAAAAAAATATCCCATCCCAGTCTCATTAAAGAATAAAATTTTGTACCCAACGTGTTTCAAGCAGCAGTAACAAATAGTGTCTCGCAACCCTCTGCCTACACTTGTCAGCAATCTTTAAAGTGTGAGTAAGTAAGGCAATAGTCAAATGAAAGAAAAGGCATTTGTCAGCTTTTAATACGATCTAAATTGCAGTGACAATCATCTTTGAAGAATTGGAGTCCGAATAATTTTTGAGTAAAGGAAGGCAAGCTGATTCTCAGAAAGCACTTTCACTTTTAGCAGTAAACATTACTCTTGCTGTGAGAAGTTTTAATGTAAATTCATCCCCAAATTTCACTATATTTGTTTCAGATATTCTGGTAAGATTTGAATAAAAGTGAAGTCTTAATTGATGTTGTCTGATGTGCTAATCTGCCAACCAATTTTACTTTCCTTTAGGAACTTCAAGGCATATTTTGGATGCATACGGACTACAACTGAACATCAACGTTGGTATGGTACAGTGTCTCACCTTTCCGAAGATGGTATGTTTGCCGTTAAGATGATCACATTTGTCCAGGGTGAAGAAAAACTGGCTGCCGTTGTCATTGGGCCCAGCATTTGCCATCGCCACCAGGCCCCGACGGACAAATTTGAGACGGCTGTGAAACTCATCCTGCAGAATGTAGGTTCAAAGCAGAAACTTGAATACTGTAACTGTGTTGATGGGGCTCTCTATACCTAGAGTAGCTAGTGAACGCAGGCCATTCTAAAGAAAACCCTCAATCACTAACAGGGACAAGGCCAGGACGGNNAAGGCCAGGAAGGTGGGAGTGGGGGGGGGAAAGCTGAAATAAGCCACACTTAAAGCTACACAATCATTTGACTACATCAGATATTGAACAAACTGAGTTTGAAGACCTTTATTTCACGTGCACAAGAGAATTTCACATCCAGGTCACCACATAGTGATTCTGTATTAGTAGATTACAGTCAAGCCTGCACAAAGAAAATGGAGCTGGCCAGTTCAGAAAACATCCGGAAGATTGGGATTTGGGACATGACCATTTGACATCAGTGATGTAATTTGAAAGTTTCTTCAACGCTGAGGAAATTTTCCAGCTTTTGATGAAATTGAAACAATGTTAAGACAACACAAAGCTGGTTACAGACCGGCTGCGTTCATCACCGCAGCACCAGATATATGGGACATAGGTGTCCAGCCTACGGTACAGTGTGTGTACATCTGGTTGTTCACCACTGGCAAGGTTTCTGGCTAATTCCTCTAATATACTGTACCCCTCTTAGTGTGAACCATCAACAAGATGAGCTACACAGAAGAGGATGTATAAGGCATGCATTGGCAGGTAGCAGGCAAGTACATCTGAGGCCTCCTGATTAACATTGAAGAACAATGAGTAGTCAAGTAGGCCTCCTGCAACTTTCATGATCACTCAACAATTAATCTGAAGATAATAGAAATTTATGTAAATATTCCATGTCTGTCAAGTAATCCTAACATAATATTCACGTTTAATATGAAAATCAGAAAAAAAAACTGTACATGTGTACATGTACAGTAAATTTGCCCACTCATGAATTATACAATTTTCAACTTCCGTGAACTATTCAGCAAATACTGTAAATCAAAAGACAAATGTCTGCAGAGAAATGGCCAGATTCCCAACCCCTACTAGTACAAGCAAAACTTTATGAAAGGCACCTTCAACTTAA
>VJOZ01000225.1:329-16305 GCA_009801055.1 Stichopus horrens | reverse complement strand
ACCTTCCTCATGTTAATTCTTCCAACATTTGGCATTAAACAAGATAAAATCTATGTTCCTTTTTCATGCATCATTTCTGGATTATTTCCTCTATTTTTTTTTAGTTTGAACCTATTACATTAGGGGACTGAAATCCATTCCTTACTAAAACTGGTATACGCAAGTGTCCGGACATTGACATATTGTTTTACACACTAGGGGTGTGTTGTCAAGGAAGGTTGCTATCAGAGTTTCAAAGTCCTTCCACCCTTTCTCCCCTGCATTGTCCATCCACAGAAAAGCAAATTGTATCATTCATTCACAAAAGGAGAAGGACGCACCTCCCTTTCCAACCCTTCAACAGGTTCCAACATAAAGCAACATAACAATTTGCAAGTCTCCAAAGGCATCACTCCTAGCCCCTCCCTGCTCTTCCCCTTCCCCTTGATAAATCTCTGGCTTACAGCCTATAACCCTGTATCACAGAATACACAGATGAAATTTTTTTTTCCTTTTCTTTGTGAAATGTTTTTACGCTGTGTCCTGGATGCACTTCCACATGACATCCTACTTTGGGACTAAAATCAATACCTCAAGATTCCTAATGTTCATTTTTTGTCATAATGCTGATAGACGCTGAAAGACTGAGAGGAAACAAGACTAACTCCATAAAACCATCAGCAGCTCCCGTCAGTAGGGAGCCAATGTGGTGACTAAATGCATTTAGCTGCCTCTGCCTTGGGACAAATTATTACATCTTTTTGATCATGACCAAAAAGCCCAGATGGAAAAGAATACATCCATCAGTGCAAAGAGGATGGCAAAAGTAAGACAGGGTCTGAGCATGAAAGAAATTTTTGAGTTCACCCCTAGGGACCCGTAGCAACTTTCATTGTTATGGAGTTGCACCTCATGCATGCGGGATGTATGCAGCAAGCTCAAAGCACTGAAGTAGGTATTTGTCTGGAAGATGGCACCTTTGATCTTTAGATCACACTGCCCAGTTTTGATGGGGTGACAAATCTTGTCTCTGGAGTAACACTTCCCCTATGGATGCTTTTTTGGGTACAAGGGCCACGCTTGTAGTGATAAGTTGACAGATCCCTTTTCACAACCTTTTCAAACAGTCGTGATCAGGCTACCATACCTCATACAACTTCACAAGCTAACTCCGCAAAATAATAAGGGCAAGCCGAGAGCCAACCCCAGGAGGTTATAGTAACAATACTCTAGCAGAAACATATCACAAAGTTTACAAAATTTTTAATCCTCCTTAATCTCCACTTTCTTCATGTAACAATCTTCTTGTCCCCCCTCTCCCTCCCCTTGGTTCCCCCTCCTCCCACAGTTTTCTTGATGTTCAATGTTCATTTCTTCCACCACATCAATGAGAACCATCTCAAAAATTATTCTTGAGGGCAGTGGACTGAAATTGCCAGAAAAATGACATATATATAGACAGTTTCGTGGTCACAATGCTTACATTAGGCAGGTTTACGAGGCAAATAATACCATTCGTGAACCAGAAAATAGAACATTCACAAATACAACAAATTATCACAGGTTTTCAAAGGCTATAAAAAAAAGAATAGGAGTCATTTCGATCATGTTTGACTCTGAATGTTTAAAAAATTACTGTTATTTAAATGAGCCTCATGGGCCATGTGAGTCCGACCGCAAACTCTATGAAGCCTATGGCCCAAAGGTCCGCCATCGCTATCACACCACATACCGTACGAATACAAGCTTGTTTCTAGCGATGATAGGGAACCTTCTATTCTACAGTTGACTAAACCAGCAGCCTAATGCACAACTAAATGTTGCAAATAATAAAATACAGAGGACGTTATTCATTCATAGACAAAATGCTTTTAGAATATATCAAAGTCAGCTTATATCTGACACTCTTTTACGCTTTATTAAGCTAGGCTGTTTGAATCCTCATCACAAACTGGTTTCTCGTAATAAGTATAGAGTAGAATTGTTTGTTCCTTGATGTAACTTTCTGGTGACACTCGAAAACGAAATACAAGCAAAATTGTAAAAGCATGTGATGCTGTGCTCTTACAGTGTAGCATCTTCCAGTGAAAATTGCAAACAATAAATCTATCGTTATAAACAGAGGTTTGGTTAAACAGACTGGAGTGGCTGTTTTGACTTCCAGAAAAAAAAAAGCAGTCGCTAAATTGCCGGTGGGGGTGGACAAACCAAGCCAGTGAGTGCAGTGAGCCAACCAAGTGTTGGGTCCAAAGCCTGCTGTTACAATGATGTTGATAGCACATTTTAAGTCAACACTCATGCTGGTCAATTAATATTCTTGATGTATGTTATACCTCTTTGAGTTTGTAATGAAAAATTTATGATTAGTAAAGCTGAAAATTGATTCTATGCAACAGTGAGAAATGAAATAAGGGATTAAGGGCATAAAATACATTAACACACTGCAGCTTAGCTACAGACATAAATTTCAATTTCAAATAAAAAACCTAAAGGAAGAATACTGCTCCGCGGAAGGTTTTGCATAGGCATGGTGACTTATTGTGAAGTTGTGAAACGGAGGATATGTAGGCTTAGCTGCAAAGTGGACGAAAAAAAAACTGGGAGGTTGAGAGCAGAACAACCGTGTGGAAGCGTAAGATTGACAGGATGAATACTACTTGACGCTGCTGTGGCCTGAAATGTAAGAAGCCATTATGTAACACACTGACTGATTTAAGTTTTTGCAGGCAAGGAATGACCGCTTAGAGTATGAGTGGAATTAATCTGACTCCCAGGGTGTTCTTACTGTACTATCAACAGAACAAGCTACCCTTCTTGCCATATTACATTTACAATGGTTTTCATGATATCATTTTTCTTACTCTTGAATAAGCTGCTTGCCCAATTGGTGTATAATTTTCGCTAAACTATGTTTGAAGTAATTTGCAAAGACGGTCAAACCACAGAAACGGAGGCAAAGGCAAAATGCAGCCACCCCAAAACTGAACTTGAATTAAAATGAATTAGTATGTATCTATGCTAATTCATGAATGGCTTTTTCATGAATGTGATATCATTTTTGTNNACACATTGCAAAGTGTGGCAGGCCCCACGAACATGTTCTGTTGCATGAGACTTGAGTTGAGACTGACCAAAATGGCGACTTTTGAAACAAAACCCTTGAAGATCAGTCAATTGAAATATGTGGAGAACGTATCCTTCAAGACTGCCCCTTCGACATAGTGTAGAAGGAATGTACAACCCAAATTTCATCATCTGCTGATAAGTTCATAATCTCTCACTGAACGTATTCGTTGAAAAACAGTTCCGCAAGTGAACGTTGCACATGCACCCAGTATGCCTACATCTAGCTACTAGACCCCCTATACAGGATAATCACACAGTACTGAAGGGCCCAGGGCAAACGTCACAATAAAGGTTTGCGTACTTGTTTTAATCCACAGAAGGACAAAAGATGATCAGCTAATGCTCTCTTCATCGATCTGCCACTGGTTGCATGGTGTGGACCCCTTGCTCTTAAAACTAGTCAGTCTTCCGTTGCTCACCAAGACGAGGTAGTCCCGTCTCAGTGAATCACGTCTCACAGTGGGGAAGGGGAACACATTGCTAAGGCAGCACTGACATTCAGCACCATCATGGAAAATATTTAGACGAGAAATGAGAAGACAATTGCAAAATGATGATAATTTTGCAAAATAAAGAAGGGACGACTTCTTTTTCCCCTTTCAGCTTCATGACTGTAATTATCTTATAGCAAATTTCTCAACAGTGATGACCTCAGCTGCAAGGTCACATAAAAGACAACCTTTTGTCTGGGCCACATTGACATGATATACCAAGTGACTTTTGTTCCTTCACCATGGCAACCAGAGCACTATGTGCTGTGACGGATACCTACAGTATGTGCCGAAAACTTTGCTGACTGAGTTTTGTCAAATCACGAGATAATTGACAGTAAGAGAGAACCACCCTTGGAAACCAATGCACCTTCACCAATTCCGGGTATATGAAATTATGGGTTTTCCTCTTCAGACACCATATCTTATCGCTAAAGTGTTCAATAGTAACTGCATGCTTGCTAAGCTTAGTTCTGTGGTATTGTAAGGCACTGTGACTTTTTCACATCACCTCCCAAATGGAGCACCAAGTGCAGGGAATCCATCTTACTGTATTAAGTTTGACAAGCACGTAAAGCTCTCCGACAGTCCCCACCAAATGCAGATGCAATGAAGCTTACAGACGCATGATGGTCAGGGGATGGACCAGGGATGAAGCAATAGCCTGAACTTTAACAAAACTAAGAAGGAGAAGTACGGAACAATTTTAGCGGCAATTGCATTGGAACAATGTCATGTTACATTGTGATGTCCATGTAGTTTACATTTGACATGAACTATCACACTAAGACATTCACTCACTTTTGTACAACTTTTCACAAGAAAGTCTCTGCTGTTCATTTACTTCTTTGGTATCCCTAACAAGCAACCACTGCTACAAATTAAACCACTCAATGAGGAAAGATGCTCATTTATGAGCAATGCCACAGAGTCATTTCCAGACAACCTCCGCACGTCACATTGATATGTTTATATGTACACTATGTCATACACTAGTTTGCGTACATCTGAAATGGGTGAACTAGCCGTAAGAACTGAAGCAGCTGGTCACAATTGTTGCGACTTGTTTTCACTGATAACCTGGGTACCTGCATAGTATGTTATTAACTGGATCCCAAATTACTACTCACTTCCCATGTAACATGAAAAATGATACAACTGCTGTGTGAACACACCCTGTCAGATTGCCGAATTTCACCTACGACACACAGCAAACAGAAACAGAATTTTCCTCTGTTTCCCAGGAAAACTCGATGGTCCCGCTAATGAGATGAAGGCGGTTGTACGTTGTACTCAGTAGTATCTCTCCACACAAATGTGATGTGGGGTGGTGTGGAAATGCCAATGTAAACACTACAGCCAATGTTCTGGTTGGGTTCCTGGGTGCCTGACTGGTGTGAGTACAAGTTAATCAGTTCCTACTTTTAGGAATCCATGAAAACGCTAGCAAAGATAGATCAGCAAATCAATCTCGGAACTATAGGAACCACCATCACTTATTACCACTGTGTCCATGTCACCTGTGTTCGCACTTATCAGTTTCTTTCCTGCTACTTTCATGTATCAATGGTATATACCTCTGGGTGTCAATTTGAAAGGAGGTGCTCTTCCACATTCGGGAGTTGGGGAGGAATTAAGCCGGTGTCCAAGGTTACCAGGCACGTTTACACCATGGTGGAGCAGTGCATTAATCAGTTGTACAGAGAGATGCAAATTTGGAACAAGGAAAATCTGACTTTTCAATGACAGAGTTACTTAAATTATTAATATGGGTAGAGTTAGGTTAAAAGAATGCAAAGCCAAAACATATGGATTTTGCTACCTTCATTTCACCATTCAAATAGGCTGGATAAGCTCAGGTCCATTGGTAGGCCTATGGTTATTCTGCAGTCACTACATTTTGTAATATTGCAGTAATGGATACAAACCACTGCTTTGAAACTAACTATCCCAGCAAGATTTCCTGTTTGAAATCTGCACAGTTGGCTGAGTTTGAACTGACCACAAACTTTCACTCAGGCTTGCAAAGGAGGTGGGCCAACAAAACATGTGAGACAACATACTGTAAAGAATGTTTCCCCCAAAAAAAGAAGTAGGGGGGCAAAAAATTGAAGGATTCATCACCCATGTCCCTCACCCTTGACTATGGGCCTGCAGCTTTGGACAGATTGATAAAAGTTACGGGATGTACTTCCAAGTGCCGGTCTCTCTCCTCCCTCTACCCAAATTAGCATGCAATCTTACCTTCCTGCCTCTTTCTTCAGTAACCTCTGAGGAGAGACGAGCAGATGACGCCTGCATCGGGTAGCTCACACTGTCAGAATTACCTATAGAGGGAACAAAGCATGATAAAGATTTGTGTTCATTAAGGAATTCCTTCAAAACATGAACGGTCAACTGCTCCGTTACATTATTCAGAAACAGAATAAGTCGAGGCATCAAAAGTCTACACAACAACAAGAGCACTCAATGTAATTTTTTTCTGTTTTCACAGAAAAATTAACACCCACAGGGAAACGATTGGAAGCATTCTAGCCAAAGTCTACGAAGGAGGTGAGCTGTTGGGAAGCTTTGCAGCATTATTGAAAGGAAATATGTGACTTGACAGATTAGCTTTGGAAATAAAAAGCTATTCTTTTCTTTTGATTCTTTCCAAGAGACAAAGCAGAACTGTAAAAGGGTAATGACATAAGGAAGTAGGTCTACCATGGCAGCTCTTCTGCTGCTTCCACAGTAATCTTACAAGAGTTCAAAATACCACGAAATACAAAGAATCAGGCATTGGTTGGGCTTTTGCGGCTAGACAGTTCACTCCATCAGTTTTCCAATGCAGTTTCCAGTATGCGTTTTCCTGTTCCTGTTTTCGCAGACATTTGGTTCACTTCTCAACAGATGGGAACGTCATTTGGCTAACAAGATAGCAGCGCCCACTCCTACCAGTGCAAACTGAACATGTATGATGAGCAGGGCTGGAAAAAATGTTTATTTCCCAGGAAGGGAGTAAAATTTCCCTCAATTCTTTCTGTATATTTTCATGTACAAAAAAAAAAGTTTTTTCCCTTCAGTTGCCAAGATTTCCCTCCAAATACCAAAATTTCCCTGAAAGGAGCCTCCCGGCTTCCCAACTTTTTCCACCCATGATGATGAGCGACCAATACATGTTGACATCACAACGAGACAACTGGAGAGGTATTCTTGCTAAAAGTTCTGGAACTGTTAGCCCTTGAAGTGCAGTTTATGTATCATACACGTCCCACATGCAACAAAACAGCTAAGATCTGTTCTTCCAACTGTCAACTAAAGAAACAATTGTTCATTTTGTCATTCTTTACATTTTCAGATTCTTAGATGGGGGAGTCCAAGCAAGAAGAATTTAAAACATTGTAATGACAGTTAAAGCTCCAGCAGTGTCCTTGCATGAGAGTCGATACAACCTCCTGCAAACGGTTGCCATCACATAGAAAAATAGGAAGTTGGGCCCCCGATACTGCCATATGGAGCCTTCCAAAACCAAAGTTTACAGTTCATGAGGCAGAAAGACTGTGGTCCTACAGTATATTAAGTACAACACAGGCATGCACCAGTTGGGTGGAAAAGTGAAAAGAATGAAAGATGTACATCACTATGTAAACCAGGGATGGTCAATGTAGGGACCTCCCCTCTCTCCTCCACACCAGTTTGAACAGAAACTAAACTTAAAAGAGAATAACAGAAGAAAGTGAAAGAAAGGGAAAAAGGAATGAAGATATTAAAGCTTGTGGTAACTTCAATTATTTCATTGTAAAATCATACACTTACTGTAAAATACGCTGATTCTCGATTTTTACCACTTTTTTGGCATTCAGCTAGCCCTAGACATTTCTACATGCACACCACTACTTTATACTACTTGTTACGTGTTTCCGGGCCGCGATATCATGAAGTTCAAAACGGCCATGTGGCCCCTTGATTCAAGGAAGCTGGCCATCTCTGATGTAAGAATAGCGACATAGCACCAAAACAACCATCCTCCTGAAATATTTTACCTGCTACAGACCAGAGCCTTATACAAAGAAACCACTTCATTAATTAATTGGTACATAGTCCTTTTCAGGTACATAACACTACAAATGACTCTCAAAATGAAATAAAATCAATCCTGGAGGCCTTGACAAAGCAACCATGAATGTTCCACTGTGATGAAACAAACCGCATCGGGCCAGGCTTTGCAATTCACAGCTTACACAATGTCCTGTGGCACTGTTTCCTGCCATTAGGTATTGATTTTAGCCAGAGTAAACACGCACATATCTGCATAGTCTTTCCTTTCGCCTATTTCTTTTGCTCATAACACTATAATCCAAAATTTTATAAGAAATGGTATCACTCCTCTTTCACTCTGTACAGCAACGTATGTGAATCACACAAAGCATTCGGCTACCTTTGATGTGAATGTTAAATTTGTTAAACCCACGGAACAATGCAGCAATGCTCTTTTAATACTCTTTTGTTTCCTACTTGGCCATGCCAATATAATACCAAACATATTGAGGAACAGTAGTTTGAATCTCCTAACTATGCACAATGGACCATTTTGAAGCATTTGCAAACGGTTCCTGAATTCTGATTAATAAATCTGTAGACCTGAACAAATGCACCATTGTATGCTTGGAACCATCTCGCAAAAGGTATAAGTTGCGCATTTTACTATCTCTACTGTTTAAAACATGAGAATTAGGCAAGGATCATTACAGCGAGTGCATAGAAAGAGGAATTTGTTTAACAAGAAATTTTGCAAAGAAATCACACTTGTAAACCAAGCAGTTCGTCTGAACTATGAAAGTCTGGACATAACAGACTCTCCAATAGTCCTTACAATGATTAACAGTTGCATGACAAACTGAAGTTATGAGTAACCTATGATAGCAAGTGGATATTCATTCTCGGTTGGCATAATATATGCTATTAACTAGTGATACTATTGCATAATAAGCCTCAAGACCTCTGTTCAAACATTCTATTAAGACTCACAGCAATCACAAAATGTACATCTTTGTGCCCTAAGTTAGAATTTATATTGTTAGGGGAAGCTGGCAAAGCACACAAAGATATATTCCTGTTACAGTGCTATAAGAAACTAAATGTCAGTGATTTTACAGTTGCTTATACTGCATGTGCCCTGTAACTGTGAGTGTGCAAAGTCCAGTGGCTTGATTGAAACAGCTCTAGAGCTTAAAATCTACATGATAAAACTCTTTTTGAAACTGTGCTAAGTTTTCCACTTTGCAGTTAAAGTTGGAAAGATTTCAGTGACATCCAGGTGGTAAGAAAAAACATGTGAGCCAAATCTTTCAAATTAACACGAAAAAGGAGCAAAAAGGAAATTGAATGGTAGAGTGAGAAGAGAGCACAAGCCCAAATTGGGTCGGTCAAAGCAACTTGTTATTAAAGAGCTACTGTGCCCAGTTACCGGATCTTAGAGTAAATTTGCTGTGGGTGCGATGTGTCGTGCAGAAACAGGTAGTAAAGGGTGACACGACTAGGAGACTCTCGCACCTCCCTGCTCCCTCTTTGGCATGATGTAGAGCAGATGTCTACTTTAAGGGACAGTTTGGTATGAGACAGCGACCTGATCACATTGTTGCTATTGTTTCAAGTCCATCTGAACAAAGCACTAAATAAAAAACTTCCCATCTTGAGGAAGCAAGATAGTTATGGTAATAGAAGTTTCATAGAGTGAAACGAGATCCAAAGAACGCGACAATGCTCAAGATTTTTGCGGTCGAGACTTGAGACTTCTTCCGCGTGAGCAAATTTTCGGGACCTTAGTATATTTGATGGTATATTTCTCACACTAGAGAGTTACATGATGCAAATCAAGGGCATAGAGGGCAGTGTGCTAAAATTTACATGGAAACACTTTGCATTCATTTAAACAATGCAGTGGTGTAAGCAAGGGGTATGTGAATTAAATGAAACAATAGGTGAAAGCTTCTTAACACAAGGAGATGACATTGTTCACTGGCAAGAAAGGATGGATGCACTACTACACAATACACACAATTAAAAAGGATTTCTTCTTTGTTGTGTTGGGAGAGGGAGAATAGTGCTTTACAGGGGGTGGTAAGTAGTATGGTTTCATGAACTCTCAACCTACAGTTTCCTAGATGTCAGGTCTAGTATTCCATGGTCAGATTTTCACATGGCAGCACCTAGAATCTGAATCATTTACGACCTACGAGGCAATGTCCAATTACATTGTAAGTTATTACTTTTTGAAATGAATTTTCATAACTTGCTACTTATTTAAGTTTGATATTGAGAGAGTTGCAAGACCTTTGTCTCGCCTGGTTTTTGTTTCTATACAATCTTCAGTGAATTGTTGAGAGAGGAAATCAAAACTGGAAATGCAGGTCAGAAAGTGCAATGTGCTTCCACTTTATGAGAGCTGGGAATGTTACAGGTGCAACAGTAGGGAGCTTAAAACCCAAGAGCATTGCCACATTGTTATAGGAAAGGAGTAATTCTCTGGTAGGTTGGGCTCACTGTTCCTAAGTGCAAACTCATGGCTTGGTATAAATTTTCGAGAAAAACGATTACACAAATCATCAGTATGAAACAAGTTGACTATAAAACACAAATCCATTGACATCTACATAGACATTTGTTCACTATTAACTGATAAAAGGAATAAAAAAAACTGCTTACAACTGGATTTATTTACTGTGATCACTTATTGAGATGCTCTTTGCTAAGTAAAAACTGAGCTACAAACCTCTTACAGTATTTTAATATGTGACACCAGCATTGCAGATGGGCAGTAGAGCTCAAGGAACTATTGTAAAAGTTGCGTTGGGAACAGCAATAATTGCAGAACAGAATAAATTTGAGATGAGTACATTAAATTTTCAAACACCTCAGTGGCAAAATAATGTTGAATTAACGTGAATGCAGTAAAAAGTGTATAATGTGAAGTAAGTTAATGTTTTACTAGGGCAATCACGGCATATGTGAAAAAAAAAATGGTTCAGAAATGAAACTACATGTTCAGAATGCTACACAGTATGATGCAAGAGAGCTCTTCAATCACCCTGTCCATGTATTATTCTACACAAAGATTTTGGACAAAATGTAGGTACGAAAAACTTGATGTTAACAGAATGCCAATGTCAGCATTTATACACTTAAAGTGATAGCTAATTAGAAATAAGCTTGCCACAGTTCTTTCACACATTCTTTATGCAAAAAGTCAGCAAGACCATAGGAAAATTTGGCCTTGTTAACTGTTCAGTAATCTTTCAAAACATTTGCAACTACACGTGTCACAGGTACTATTATAACAGCGTAAACTCAAACCTCAAAGAGATTTTCATTCATATATTGCCTCCACTTCACAGTTCACTCTTTGAAACTCCCTTCTTCCCACCAGCCTGAGCAAGCTAAACGAAGATGTAGGACACAGTGACTAGAAATGTTCACATATATAATACCAATATTTGTTCGACATTGTTTACATCATGAAACACCCTGACACCATTTTTCCTGTACGTGAGTGTTACAGTGCAAATGGGATGTCCAAAGTCAATAAAACAACCATACCGTACCTCTTATTTGAAATGTAAACCTTGCTCTGAAAACTTGCAGGAAACGTAAACATGCAGTAATTACTGAAACCACGAGGCATGGCAATACCCTAGCAAGTTGCTCAAATTGCACTTCTTTTTTCTTTTTCCCTCCTCTTGGTTTTTATCTCCGTCGCTCAACGACGTTCCTCTGCCCGAACTGCTTGAAAACGAGGAGAACCAATTTGTAAAAAGTAACGCAGTATGACCTCAGCACATTTGTACTCACAGACAGATACAGCGAGACAGCCGCCACACACCTCCATCCTCCTGATGAAGACGATATGCAGAGGAAGGCCCCAATATCGATGAGGAGGAATCTGGCAGACCCAGTGTACATCTATGCACAGCACCAACGTGCAGTTTGCACAGCAAACCCGCCTGGTTTCAATATCTGTAGTGCTCTCAGCATTGTGCTAGTGTACTACCAACCAAAACTATGACTGACTAACCCTCTCTCTCACTTGCCGTGGACAATGCCAGACACTACCAGCAAAATATCTCCACGGAGACATGTGGTCTAAATCCCACAACCGAGAGGGAAACCTAACAGTACAAACAAGTTTAGGCCAGATGTTCGTTAACCTACAGGGCAAACTCTGTTATGATAGCCTGCCGAATAAGGGTTGCGTGCAGCAATTCTGGATATCCTGCTCTTTCATAATTCCACTTCTTGCGCCCTAGGTACATACAAAGGGCAGAGTTCCAGTATATATAGCAAAGCAAACACAACACAGGTACAGGGAGTATAAGACAGGGTTCAGTGGTGGTGGTGTAAATATGCAGACAAACATCTAGACAGCCACTTAAAGAGAAGCTGGATAAATTCTGAGTATGTATGCAATAAAATACAATACATCAATCAATGGCAACTAAGTCTATTGCAGTTTAATTAATATCTTTTTGTTTTTTTTCTCATTGTTCAATGAATAGTCTCTCCAATTTGACAAAGTTGTTATGGGCGACATTGTGTGACACACTCTGGCAACACCAGAGAGAAAGTGAAACTAGGCTGCAACAGTACATGTATGCAAACTACAGACTTCAAATTTCATCAAGGAAATAGCTGCCTATGACTGTCTTCAACTTCTACAGATAAATTTAGCTGTGAAAGGTACAGCCACAGCACACTGTAACACATACATACTGAATGCTTGGCTCCACCCTGGTGACGAATGAATCTCTCAAGCCAACTCTATGGATTTAACTTCTTTAACCGCAGACAGCTGCACCAACCTACACACCATGCCCGGCTGCAATATGCAGAACAGTCCATACACTTAGACACAACATCCAGAGCTGCTCTTCTGCACATCTCGGACATGTATGTGTAACCAAGAATAACCAAGAGAGCAGTCTGAAGTTTGATGGGCTTCTGGACACACACACACAAAAAAAAAAAACAGCCTACATAAATTAGGAGCACTTTAAAGACTTTAATGTTCAGAATGCAAAACAAGGCTGTTGTGAGGAAACCAGTCGGCAGAAAGCGATGGAGTGCCTGTACACCTCAGTGTCACAAACAGTCACACACATTCAGTAGCTCTTCATTTTGCTTCTGAAACAAAGTGTGAAAAGCCACACTTACAATGTAACTTAACATTCAGACAGAGCAAAGAAAACTCCAGGCATTTACTAAACAGAGAGACATAAAACTGTCCTGCAACATAATACTCCGGATCTGAGGCCCTGAAAGTTGTCGGAAGTGGACCCCTACATCAAAAGGAGATTCGCTCAGGTTCGTCCCCTTTTTATAGATGCAATGATGCAATGATAGAAGCATCTCAGAAACTTTTTGCACCATAAATCATCCTAGTAGATGAGGAACTAGACTATAATTGTCAAAATGATCGCAGCACGATGTCCTTGAAGTCGTCAGCAGTTGTTTCCACCAATGGAGGCACACTCGGTGCAAAACTTTCCTTTTTTTTTCATTTCATGCTCTGGAAGAATGTTGCAAAATGTTGCTTGTGGTCTAGTATAATGCTGACAAAGTAATCCAAACAACTTTACATCCTGATTAGTTGTTCTGTCCAATTATCTGATTGAACATAAGTGTAAACACAAAATTTTATGATTCTGACAACAACAAGAAATATAAATGCTTCCTTTGCAAATTTTTAACTGGTCAAGACTACTGTAAACTGATCACAGATATTCCTGACAATGTGCTTTTGTTCCCAAAAGTACTTGCAACTTCTGTGGGAATATTCAGCAGGCTTAAACAAAGCAATGAAATGAACATTTGTTGTGCTGGTTGACCAGTGCAGCAAACAGCTCTGAAAATGAGTCCTTTCAAAAACAAGTACGATTAAAGGTCTAATCAATCTTTATTTAAGCATTCCTTCACAATGAGTGACATATAAACAAGATCACTTAGCAATTCAGGAACATTTTCCCTGCTGTCAATACCCTACATCATCTTTTAAGACTTCTTATTTCTCCCTATCTTCAATTACTTTACGGTCCACACAGCTGAAATGTGAGGGCTACGCCTGCTTCAACTTTCCACAGGATCCACTTTAAGCTCCCAGTACATCTATGGCATATTATTAATAGCTGATGAATATTCAAAAATTAAAAGTATTTCTTTAAAGACATCTGTGACTTAAGTATATATGATATCAAAAAATTAATAACTATAATATACCACTGTAAGCAAATGTGCTCACACTTGAAATAAATTATGCATCTCCTAATGCTGGATGAAGTTCAGTACATATACCAAGCATGAATTCATAAATGCATGTGTCCTAGTAATTACTGGGGGAATTTAGTTGTCCAATCAAAAATTATGTCATGAATTTTTCTGAGATGCAGCACTGTAACTTGCATTGAGCTGCTAGCAATTCATCACCAACATTTCATCTCAAAATGTTTCAGATATTGTGAGTAAAATCTTAATCTAATTCAAGTGCTAAACAGAACTGAAATGGTTGTCCAACGGACAACCTCGTACCAAACTCTGGTTGTCCTGTAGAGAATTTGGGTGTCTCATATGCCAGGACTACCGCTTAACTTCATCACTACTGGCGCAAATGTATTCTCACATGTGGAATGATAAATGCACAGCATCCTGGTGGGTTACTATGCATGTATAGTTTAGTATGAATGTACATGTATACTCACTACTAAAAAAGACAAACACCAAATGTATCTTGGTAGTTGAAAGTTAAGTATGTATATGAAATGAAATAACAAACACAACCTGACAAACTAAGTTAAGTACAGTACTCACCAACAAATGATAAATGCTCACATCAAGGTAGCTAAGTAGGATACGAGATAACAATGTGAAATTGGTTGGATCTTTCTTTCATTCTTTCAAGCAGAAGGGGAGCAAATTGCGACTGCCTTTGCACGTTAACCACACATGGGAAGAAAATTGTTTTTCAAAAACAATTTCAAAAAGTAGGGCTGATTTCTATTGTGAGGGCAAAATCCCAACCAGCAAAGGAAGACTTGAGAAACCACAGGTCCTAAAGCAACCCATTCAATGGACCGTAAACTTGCCAAGTATACTATCACAAAGAGCCAACTTGTCTACTAGAAAGGTGGCTAAATGACAGCTTTCTCAAAAGTGTGGGTGTTCAGGTGAGACATACCCCACCACTGCCTGTGATCACCCCAGTTTACAGCTTGCATCATTATCAGTACATGGATGTAATGTTAAAGGAAGACATCGGTACAGGTACTTTGCAGCAAAAAAAATATAACATTTTACATAACATTCCAGAATTCTACAAACGTAAATGAGTAGAAACTGATTTGACAGTCAAAATTTTGACAAATGTGCACAGGGCAAAAGGCCAGAACTTGAATTACTTTCAATAATTTAATATTGTGCCAGAGACACAACTGCAGAAAATTGGACTTTATACTGCATCTGCTGTCAACCGAGTGAGTGGTGTAGTCAAAATAGGGGTCGGATCGCCAACCAGTTTCTACTTAACTCTTTCCAGTATGCATGTTTTTGGCTCATTCGATTTCTACCTTCTCATTCAATTCATTTCTACCTTGGATCAACATCTCTGCTGGAAAGTCTGTACCTAAGGGTCACATATTCATCCAGTAGTTGTTTTGAATCTATGATCTATAGGGCTAACACGTGATTCTGAGGTCATACCAGAATTTCCAGAAACTACAACAAAAAAAATTGGGCGGGAGCACAAATTCAGAGAGGGGGGGAGGATTCACTTGTGCTAAACCATGATTCTTAAGTGACTCTGTCCTTAGCAAAGTCATAACTAGGTTCAGGGGGGCAAAGGTGTGTTTCAAGGCCTGTACAACTTAAAAAGGGTTTTAGTTTTGGCAGTTCGGCCATTTACTTGTTAGTTCAACCATTGCTTCAAAGTGGCCTGTTCTCAACCAGAATGCAGAAATGCATTGTGGTTTCCATGATCTATGTAAGAGAAATTTTGCTTCTGAATCTGATATAATGGCATTAGTATGTGTCACATGTCACATTTTCACAATATGACCCCAAATGACCTTTGACCTTCAACAAAAACAATACAGTTCCTCTGCCCAACATGGTACCACTACATACCAAACATGAGATCTTTACAAGCTTCCTTTCTTGAGATATTGTGTTTTCAAGGTTTTCACAACTTGACATGGCACAACTACATACCAAACATGAGATCTTTACAAGCTTCCTTTCTTGAGATATGGTGTTTTCAAGGTTTTCACAACTTGACTCCTGATGACCCCAAATGACCTTTGACCCCCACCATAAACAAGAGGGTTCCTCTACATAACAAGGTACAACTACATACC
>VJOZ01000206.1:0-19720 GCA_009801055.1 Stichopus horrens | reverse complement strand
GGTTAGACCATCCTTTTAACACTAGGATCATCTAGCATATCACTATAGTGTCTTGTTGGACATCCAGCATGTAATAAAAATAAACTGCTACAAAAGGGGCAGCTGCTCATTGCACTTCACAGATGAGGGAAAACAGCACATTTAAAAACAACAAAAAAATGTGAGTCTTAAGTAGATGATTAAAACATTATAAGTAAGAACAATTTCAAATATGAGGAGGAAACTGGTTCCAGACACTTGCAGCTGAGTAGGTAAAGGTGCAAAAGCCCTAGGCTTTGAAACGGGGTCTTGGGATGCAAAGGTAAAATTGATCAGAAGAGCCATTTGTGCAAGCAGGACGGTAACGGGAGAGGAGATTAGACAAATACACAGGCTCATGAAACTGTAAGGCATGGAAGGCAAGCAGAAGAATTTTAAAGTTAATTCCATGAGTAACAGGGAGCCAGTAGAGATCATGAAGGAGTGGCCCGATGTTGCATCTTTTCAGTTTGCCATTAACTTTATGTGCAACAGTATTTTGGATCTTCTGGAATTTCCTAATTAGAAGATTTGGTAGACCAAACAGAAGGTAATTGAGATAGTCCAGTTTGGAGTTGACAAAACATGAACAAGGGTTTTGTAAATTCTCTGGTCCAGATATTTCCTCATCTGACTTAAATTGAAATTTGCCGCCGACTGACAGGCTTTTCCACATGTTCTAGAAATTTAAGATGACTATCAAAACAACGGGCGCCAAGGTTACAAACCATGCAAGGTGAATATACAGACTCATTCCAAACAGAAAGTAGGGGATAAATCCGATCATCATGGGAGAATGTTGAATGGAAAACAATGAATTCAGTTTCATCACAGTTCAATTCCAGGTGATTTAAAATGAACCAGTCATGAAAACCTCTAATGCAAAGTTCCATCTTCTTAAATATCATAATAGTGTCTTGTCTGCTGTCAGTGGAATCATCTAGCATGTCTTGTTTACCAGCCTGGTCCTTATCTAGCATATCAGAATAGTGACTTGTTGACTATAGATGCCGGTGTAACTTACCTTGGCTCTGATCCTCTGGGCTATTCTTTCAAACCGCCCTTGATCGAAAAATTTGAATGACTTTCGAGTTCTCTGTTCTTGATTGATGGTGAGGCGGGGGTCAAAGAATCTTGACGAGTTGAGATTGATATCTTGAGGTTTTTCTTGCTGGGTTGCCTTGAATTCTTCCCTCCTCTTTGCCCTTATGTTTGCCTGGGGGTTCACAGAGTGAGAATTCCAGTGAACAAAAATATACTTTTTGCAAGAGTGATTCAGTTTTAAATGTTTAATCCACAGTATTGATGAGTCGAAAAAGCTACAGAGACATGAAAACCCTGACAACATGGGACCGGTATTTGAGAACAGCAGTTGTTCAAAGGAGACTCCACTGTAGTGTGTACCTGTATTGCAGTCGTTAGACTGTACACAATGGTAAAGGTCACACTTTCTCCTTCTAACAAAACACAACATAGCATTTTATTCTTCTTAGCTATCCCTGAAGTGTCATGTTTCAAAATCAAGTCTTTAGTTCCGACAGTTCTCTGAAATTAAACGAGACACATCAACGGTATTGCTTATGTAAGATATCACCATTTGTGTGAAATCATTCCACTCTTTCTGCAGTACTTTGCAACTGTGTACTCAATACACGAAACAAACCTCGGTATTTTTTTTTTTGGCAGTAACTTATAGAAGATGGGAAACTAGGAGATCATTTTGGAATGAAGATGTCATGCAAAGCTATGCTTACCTTTATAGTTGGTACAAACTTTGGCAGCTGGATTACTCTGCCTCTTGCATCGACTGTGCGACCATACTCATCGAGGATCAAGTCCGTTGGCCCAGTAGGTCTGGAAAAGCAACAGAAATGGTAGACAATTTGTTTTCTTACATAATGGACCTGATGCTTATGTGGGATTTGTAACAAAATGGGAGACCAACATGTGATGTTAGATACATGAAAATGGATTAACTGGGACATGACAACAATACAGAGAGATTTTGGACAACTTCAGGTAAACCTTTTTCATTGGAACCTATATCGCAGAGACGAATTTGGTATAAACAAGTTTTCTTTATTCATTAGTTGGTCAAGGGTTCATACTGCAAGTACAACTTTTTCATTGATTTGCTGTTGGTCTACACAAATGAACAGATTTATGACCAAATGTCACTTACATTGTCCTTTCAAACCTTTGAGACTACCTGTATAGTTCATGTATTGGCTTAGGATTAGTTCTGAAGTACTGCCATAATAAACGAAGTATGCAATGGAACATTAATGAGTGACTTATTAACAATTCAAATGTGTTTCTGAAAATTCATGACCACACACTTTCCATATTAGTACTATATTCACATGCACACAAACAGTGCAAGTAATGGTTAAAAATTCCAAAATTCTGCCAGTTTTCATAACTACTGAGTGTAAAACTCGACTAATTATGCTAATTATACAGAACCCTTCAATCACCAAAATTGTTACTGATATCAACTCAACAGGCCCTTTAACAAAACAGCAATAACATGAAATATTTCGCTACATAAACAAGATCACCGTCTGTTAAAAATTTTCAAAATTCAACCCTCACTCAGACCTGTATGCAACCTTCACATGCAAAATAAAACAAAAGGACCACTATATCTATCCCTGTTGCTCTTCAGTTACAAAAAAAAAACAAAACCCTAGTGAATACCAGAATGAGCTGGTTGTTCTGCTCAAGTTGTGTGACATGGAAAATGATATTTTGGATTACTGGGTGTATAATCTTCAAAAATGTTGAAAATAGCCACAAATTCCATCACAATCTATGGAATAATGACAAGTTTAAAGGCAAATATCTGTTTTACACTTGAAGTGTGAATAAACATTACCTAAGTATGCAAATTTATGACACCAAGAGATGGACGTGTTTGAAATGTCTTATGTTATCCTTTTTTTAATTAATCATTATTTCAAGGACTATAAAAAATTTTATACACCTCCAGGGCTTTGCTTTGAAGATATTTTCTTCTTTACAAATATTGGTATCACTTACTTATGTGAAATGCAGTAATTAAGAGATAATATATACAGGCCTAACAAAAGAAATACTGACATTTTTCAATGCTCCACATCATCATACTTGCATTTTCTTCAAACTTTGAGGAGTCATATTTCAGAAATGGTAGCAGATGGAAACACATATTTTAAATTCAAGGTTTCACTCTGCAACTTTCTCCATGGCTAGTTTTCTAGATGCATGTCACACAACCTTTTATAATCAAAATTACTCACACAGTCATGACCACAGCTTTGTCATCTTCTTCTTTTGGTGGAGGAGGAGGAGGCGGCTCAGGAAGTTGCTTACTCAGACCGGTACTCTCCATGGATGCTTTGATACGAGCCTGGATCTCGGCAGCTCTCTTTCCTTTCTCTATCGCGTCGTTCACCAGTGCTTGAGTCTCTGAGACAGTTGGAATATGTTTTGCTGGTGCTGCCTGGGTTGCGGGGACCGTATTACCTGCAGCCTGAGGGATACTCTGATTGTTACATTATGCAGTGAAGGTAGAACTTTGCAAGAATGGGGGTGAGATGGGGGGGTGATGCACCACACTTGTCATGGAAGGATAATTTGTATCACTTGGATATTGTAAAAGCAATGAAGTACAAAACTTCAACTTAGATGTGTGGAAGACAAATTCCTGATGAATAGCAAACTGTAAGTAAAGCACAAAAATCAAGATGCATTTCAAAGCAAGACAACCTATTTCAATACCATCAATACACAACTGACAACATCTACGTCACTTCACTTGTGAAAACTACATTGTCAACAACTGCTTGTGGTATTTTAAAATACATACCATGAGAATATTTTGCACGATGTGCCAAGTTATGCTTTTCAAAAAGGATGGCTGGAGTTTAGAAAAGAAAAATTATTACACATTTAAAATCTTTTGGTGAATGTCCACCCTGCCTAATGGCCTAGCTAAGTTAATGGAATCCTTCGCTACTTTGAACTAACAGCGAGAGGCAAACACACAGAAAAAATAACACAAAAGTGAAGCTCCCTACCAAGCTATAGGACTGAGCCCTTCGCATCACAATTTGCTGACGAGCTGCCTCCATCATATTTTTGATCTGAGCTGATGACAACTGTCCCACATCCTCCCCGGTTGGTGCAACCTTTTCATCATCCTCAGTGAAATGAGATGGTCTCCTCCTCTTTGATTTTATCGTGTCTTCATCCTTAAGATAACACAAATAAACACACAACCAGAAATGAACAAAAAAGAGCAAAAGTGAATGGATCACACTCTTGTACTTACTGTTTAAGATCTAAATTGAAAATTTTCAACCAGTAATTTTAATGTTTCTAGGAAAGTATGATAAAAAATATGCAAGACATTGTAGAGACTTATCTGATTTTTTTTCAATGCCTATCAATGCGGTTACAGTTCCAGTCACAGTACCGAATATAAATTACTGGTTAGAAGTCAGCAAAGGTTTTCACTCCATCCTTTTTTTCTTATTAACTCTGGTATCTTTGAAATCCTAAGACAAACCCCTATCTTCTAAAGCAATACAGTACTTCAGACATTGCTTCAAGAAGAACACCAAATTTTCAGACATTTAATCTTGTGTTTGCTTCCATCTACATCCTTCACTTCATTCTTAATGGTCCTTTTGGTAACACTAATAAGTCAAAAGCAATTTTGAACATCTGTTCAATAAGTAATATGCTTAACAAAAATCTCTAGCTGTGAGAAATTCATTTACCTTGTTCAAACATTAGCTCTATCTGATTTGTAAGCAATAAATGACATCATCCTGTCATAAACTTGGTCCTATGGCCAAGTTCTAACACATGTATCTAACGCTTTAACTCATGTGCATGTATAGTTGGCTTGGGGAAATGCTAAAGTTATATGACTTCACAGCCAAAGAACATGTTTACATACAGTACTCACCCTTACAGCTGATCGTTTCTTGCTTTTCAGTGTGGCTTGCTTCTGGCTGATTGTAGCAAAGAGCGATTCCACAAATCTCGGGGCTGACTCTTCCAACAAAGGTGTCAGCATATCTGAAAAGGATCAACAAACATGAAATTTATAGGAGCTAAAGTGATCAGATTTATTTTCATGAAAAAAATGCTGTAAAGTTTGAACATTAAACAAAGTAACACGCTTGATCTGCTCATTTTCTATTTTCAAACATACGTGTACCTATATAAGCACAAAAATGGGTTCATTGTTAATGAATTTGTAAGTGTTTAAACAGGTAACCTAGGTACCCAAATGGCATTTTATTACAAGGATCCAAAATTACTACCCAAGTCATTCATTAAATGAAAAACGACACAACCGCTGTGTGAACACACTGTGTCAGATTGTCAAATTTTACCTACAGTACCATACACAGCATGTAGCTCAAAAGTAGAGTTTTGTTCTTGAAAGTAAGTAGTCCTACTCATGAGAAGGTGTTAGGAAAAGTATGAAGAGTACTAGTAAGATTTCTCCACACAAATGTGATGTATGAAACTGTGGAAATACCATTGCTAACCAAACGGCGGCCATTTTGGTCAGCTATCCGGGTAAATTACCTCATTCCGAGGTTTAGGAATCGATGTAAACACTAGAATTTATTAATATCTTACCATATTTCACAATGCAAAGACAGTGTGACAATATCATTAATTACTCACAAGTCACAACAGCACTCATTGATACAAAAATACGATGAGGGACAGTCAAAAGCTATGCACACTAGTTTTGAAAACAATGCATTGCCAATTGCTTCTCAGGCATACAGTTTCAGTGACAAAGTTTAGTGGTAGTTCTGGTATACAAGACGCCCAAAATCTCTTCAAGACGACCAAAGTTTGTTACAGGGTTATCCTTCAAACAACCAAATTTGGTTAGTGCTTTATTAATGCTTTACTCACAATACCTGAAACTGTCATAAAAAGTGGCAATGAAGATTTGCCAATACTGAAAGCACAATACTTGTGTGTTCATAAAACAACAAATTATAAATAACGCATGACATGAGTTTGTGGCAGAACAAGTAAATTTTACAGCAAGTAAAGAGAACCACATGTTACACCTTAGTTGTCCCATGGACTACCAGCTGAAACTGCTAACATTGAGTTATACATATAGGTTTACTTTTTTCAGAGGCACAGTGATACAAGTGATGAGAAAGAACCATAGTGGCCTTTCAACAAGGACACAACCTGAAGGAAAATGAAAAGATCTCTCATTCATAAAAAAAAAGCTCGAATTAACAGGATGATTAATCGACTCACAGACCTGTCACTGGCTATACCAAATTCTGAACATACATGTGATTTTGTCTCTGGACAAATTTGTTCAAAAAATCATTTTAGCAAATTTATTTAGCACAGCAAGCTAAATCTGAGGTCAATAAATTGGAGCAAAGTAGTACAGAAAGGGAAGAAATTTGAAACTAAAATATGTCTTCACTTTAAGCATTATTCTTGAATTAGATGATGCTGGCTCAGGAACAGGTCTAGCATATATTCATTCTTGCTTCTAAACCAAATGCAAATACTGTACATACATACATACATACAAACATACATACATACATACATACATACATACATACATACATGATAGGATAGGATAGGATGTTCAAAATAGTTAAGATTCCTTACCAACTGCTTTGCTTTTACTCATTCCTTTGGCCACACAATTAAGAGCTGCTGTCACAACAGCAGAATCCGAGAATCCGAGTACATGCCGCAGGGTCTCATCGACTGCTGGCTTCAGGTCTTCCAAGTCTCGCTTTGATAGTGCCATCGCTGAGTTTTGTGCTAACTCTTGTCCTCCAAGCAATGTTGCAGTAACTTACTGTATCGTCATCTACAGCAAATAATGAAAAAGTCAAGGTACACAGTAAATAAACTGATTCTTGATGGTAGAGTGAATCTTCTTGTTTTCAGTAGGACTTCAAGAAAAGGTAAGCATATGTGATCTTAAAAACAGTCACAATTGGTGTATCCTGTGAAGGGTTAATTCTCATATTTAAAAGGAAGAAGCAGTCATCCCTACTTTATTTTGAAATGTCATCAAAATCTTGCAATTCTCTTCTCATTTTTCTTAAAAGTATTTGTCATGATTTTGCTGAATATCGGTACTGAGTTTTTACCAAGTAGTTACGATGCAAAACACTAAACAAAAAAGATAATATCATATAATTAAAAAAAAACACTCATGAATTAGCATATGAGGTGCCCTAATTCAATTTGGAGTGATTGCATTTTCCCTCTATCTTCGACAAATAAAGAAGTTTTCAGAAATCCTGTGGTCAACAGACTTTCAGCTTAGGCCTTTAATTGTTACATTTGTCATAAAACATCAAATTGGGTAATGGACAAAAGACAAAACACAAAAGACAATTTCAGCTTCTCCTATCGGCAAGAATTTAAAACAAACAAAGAACTGCATGCTTACGTTACTAATTTGCAATAACAAAATAATAACAACACCTACATTCAGTGCTTATTGCAATTAACCATTGAACACAAACTTAAGGGCTGCATCATGGCTCAAAGAGGGGAGTTTACGCTGCAAGTTTGTTGGACTGAAGGAATTTTTTTATGGGGTGTGTTGGTGGTGACGACTGACCCCTGTAAAAATTACACCGTTCCATCTCAGCAGTCAATGTCATCTGTGCTTGATTAACTTGTTGATCAGCTACAATAGCTGTATGAGGCTGATCAGTCTAACTTAGAATCTTGTGTATGCCTACACATGGCAATGTTGTAAAACAGTTCCAACAGAATGTACTACATGTATGACATTTTTCTAAGCAGAGTCTACATTGGTAAAGTGCCACTAACACAAAGTCAATAATTATTGTGTTTGTGCTATAGAATGGTTATTCCCAGGTTGTTCATTTCAGTAGGACCCCTTCTCTGTAAGCGTTCAATCGATCGACAGATGCTAAAACATATGATGAAACTTGAGCGAGACGCTGTTCCAAACCACGAACGTTGAACTTGGCAGTTAAAGTCTGCGTTGCCAGAGGCTTGGATTGAGTTAGCGCATATACTTAGTAAGTACATCTAGAATGACACATCCCCTTGAATGACATACCCCTAGCTATTGCTGATACTGTATTACTTCAGAGAAACTAACCTATTTTATTGAAAGTAGAATTACCCAATACCTTAAACATAGTACGTTGCTGATTCATGAAGCCTGCCACACTTCTGGTTCTTTGATGAGTTTTTCCACCCTTGCCTATAAGCTACGCTTCATATCCTAATTTGAAATGTCATTGCAACAAAACAACCCACAATAGATCAGTCACGACATTGTCTGGAAAGTGGTAAAACTGAACAACAAATGTCCAAAAATGGGCAAAAAACGTTACTTTCCTTTGTCGCCCTCCTTTGCAGATGTAAGCTTCACTCTCATCACAAGGTGGCACTATAGGGTCTCTAGGTGGCACTGATCATTTTATTTCATTTCATTTGTTTTTCACATCATACATATTTGCATACATATATATATGCAATAATTACATCAGTTTGGAGTAAACCGTTTAGTTACGATGTGAAGGAAGTCGAACAAAAAACCCTCTTGGGCTTGACGAGTGCTCAACTTCCTAGTGCAATAGCAGAGAAAAGAAAAGAAGAACAGAGACAATGAAAGCTTGAAAAGATACTTAACATCCACCCCCCAGCCACACCCTATAACACCACCATCCCTTCATACATGGCTACAAATTGTAGACCTGCTTTCGCACACTAAAGTAGAGTAAAGCAGGGCTCCGGACAGTAGGTGGTCATTATATCACCAATCTGTGTAAGTTGCTCAGTGGAGTTTAAGTGCTATCAAGTGCCTATACATATTCAACACACACAGTGAAGAAAATAAAATTTATTTGTAGCGTTCCCAAGTCCCAGACAATTTCGTGACACAGCTGAGCATCTAAGGTCCTAACGTTGCCTGGGGCGTAGGCTACTTAGCCTAGGCCTAGCTAAATGTGCCCCTGATGACGTCTGCAACGATTTGACAACCCTTTGACAACTATTATTGAAGTAATGATGAACTAGGCCTAGGCTCATTCGCTGTACGTAACTCCACTAGGCTTAACGGTGTACTAACAGTAACAGTGACAATAAAGTAGCAATGCATTGAGGCCGTTAGCCTACCTACCGTAGGGCCTATGCTATGCCAAATTCACGTTTGATGTAACTTTGTATCAACAACACTGTCACAAAACATCAATGAGCAGGTTACAAGTTTGACTAAAAAACTTTCTATTTTGTAAATTCCACTATGTTCATGGTTTTCAAGGAAATTCTATGAATAATGAGCAAAGGTGAATTTACCATTTGTGTACAGGGTCTGAGCACCACACTGCAGACGAGTCCGAGTTCTGGAGTTCAATTCTGAATGCAATTTGTATCGCATTCTCACACGTTGGACTACCAACGTACAAGTAACGATGTTTTTTAACCTGTTTGAAGCTAGCAGTCTAGCACTGCAGCATGACACCTCTTGGCAACGAGCGCATCACTAATTGGCCAGACTGTAATACGGTGGACATTCATTTGATTGCACTAAAAAGTAGGAAGAATTTATCATGCACACATGGCAAGCTGTTTGTAATTTCTAGAGCCCCGAAGTCTTCACTTCAGATATAAAGCAACAAAAAAGGAAGGATTGTTTAAAGAAAACATTATCTTTTTTTTACTTTTACTTGTTTTGAGAATTATTTGAGATTAGGCCTTTGTTGTTGTGTTGTAGGCCTATATAGTTGCTTCGAAGTTTCGTAGGTAACATTCCAACATCGGCCCCTTATGGACCCCATATCGACGAGCACATGGGGCCCATATGGCATTGCAAAAAGATTAAAAAGGGGTTCAAATGGGTTAGCCCAAGTAGTCCATATGACCCATGTGGGAAACAATGGACAATGGACACAATGTGGGTTCACCTATAAGGGGCCCATGAAAAGGTAGGAAAGGTGACAAGCCAATTTTTGCAAGTCCAAGTCACAAGTCAATGTTGACAAGTCCAAATAAGCAGCCTAGTTTGCATCTAGGATTTAAAAAAAGAGGTCTGGATCCAACATAAAAGGGAACATTTAGTACTTTATTACTTCCTTTCATGGGCCTTCCTCGTCAAATGTGAAACGGTCTTTCTTACCTTTCTTATGCACTTACAAACGTAGATACGAAAGTTATGCAGTGTACACAGAGCATGGAATTAAGAGAAGTGTCACCTAATTCAGTGGCATAGTTACCGCTGTCGGGGATCAAATATGCCACAGTCCCCATTAATGAAGTGGTAGGCAAAAGAAATACTTTGAAAAAGTTAAGCGTAAAGGTCCCTGTATGGGCTTACTGAATCTCTTCTCAGAAGATAAAAGGTTATGAGGATTTTTGCAGGATGAATCCAGGAAGTCTTGAAAGCAGTTATGATGTTGAAAAATGGGCCCAAAAAATGATATTTTCTTGCAACTATGTTTTTGCACTGTAATTTGAAGCCACTGATTACAAACTTCCTGCCCACCCTTCCCAACATCACTTTTTGTTCGGGTCCAATCATTCACGAGTCAGGCTGTCTTCAAAAAATTCTAGCCACGCCCCTAACCTCTCTCACTGAAAATAACGTGTAGGCACTGCAATTCGTGGCAACAACAAAATAAATTCGGAGATTAACAACAAATAAGTCGTAAGAACGACATAGTCATAAGAACCAATAACTGGTAGGAACCACAAAGGAACTCGTAGAAACTATTTAATAAATAAGTTGTCGCAACCATATATCTCGGGAACGACATAATAAGTCGCAGGAAGGACAAAAAAATATTTACATTGCACTATCGGGCCTTTATAGAAAGCCTTTCACTGTTTTCTGAACATAAAGCAGCTATGCTTAGTCTTTGGTTCGTGGTAATAAAAACCTTCCCTTCGAAATACTCACTGGATCATATGTGACTGGCAGAGAGTGCATATTTGTGTACCGCAAACTATGATGTAATATATAGTAATATATTTCAAGGTATCGGTATAAGGGCTGTAGCTATAGTATCATATCTTTAGGGGTGTGAAGGTCCCAAATTCCGACTGGCTGGATGCGTTTTCAACTGAGTGGCGACTCCATCAGGACAGTTTCCTACGAACAACTTATCAGAATGCATGAGATCCATCATGTTATAAAGGAGAGATGCAGCCCTCACGAAAAGAACACTATGGGGCCAAACGGAACAAAAAAAAAGTTATTGGGGGATGGGTCGAGCAGTAACGGCAGCACTATCTAAGCTGGACGCCACTTGTGGTTGACGAGGAATATACTGCAATTGACTTTTCAACCCCCACACGATGGTCGGAAATGTGACTTCCCGGGTGTACTTAATCCGCATGTCAGTACCCAATCCCTAAATTTCGAAGAGTGAAATTATGGGTCACTCAGTCCAAAATTAAGATTGAATATTCACTCTAAGAGGGTGAAAACATGACTCTTTCTCGGTTGAAATTTTTCACTCTAAAGTTAGATTAGTCCCTAATTTTACGCTCAAAGTGTGATTTGTCACTCTAGAGATTGAACAGAGCAGTCTTGAAAAGGGATATCATGTAGGGATGTCTACAATTGGGAAAAGAATCTATATGAAAAATGATAATACATATAAGTTAATTCCTTAGAAAATGTTACTTGTGAAGTGGCTGAAAATCCTCAGCGAAATTTCAAGAAAAAACTTTCAATCGATTGAGCAAACAGTGAACGTGAATAGAATATAAACAGAAATTACAAGGATCCGCCAGAGGTCTTATGATTTTCTATTTATTTTTTAGGGGGGAGGGTGTGGGAGCTTTTATTTTCCTATATCTCATCGATATTAAATATGAAGGGACTATCTAGAGTTTTCAGCAAGGGGTCGGGGGTCTACAGACCTAGCCCATTTGAGGGAATCGCGCGGACAGGACTAAGCGTAGCGCCAGCACTCATTTGGCGCGGATCGCACCAAAAATGTCCAGTTGGCCGTAAACGGAATTTGTCGGGTGTCATGGGCTGCAGATACAAAGCAATGCAAAAGGGGTTCCATGTCTGCAATTTTTCAATAAATAAGAAAAAACTTGGTAAAATGGTTATATAATCTATCTATCTAAATTGCCAGAAAAGTTCATTTAAACAGTTTTTACATTCTAACAATAACAACTTTTTTCCTTTTGCGAAATTTTCAGCTACCAGATAAGTTAACACAAAAAATGGTGCAAACTTTTGCATCATTTTGCCTTCTTTTTATTTCAAGAAATTACAGTTCCAGAAAAGTTATACTCCAATAATTTTCACTCTGTGGCACAGTTTTTGCAGTCTTATATTTCGTTTTCTTCAACAGTGGATTAGTTCTTGTACCGGCAATATTTTTGTAAATGATAGCCACCTTAATGAGAAAATATGTCATCCAATAGTATTTTAATACGTGGGGAAAAGCATGAGATGAGTGATGGTCAAGCGTGGTTGAGGGTTGCAATTGATGACATGTACCCTACTTACCTAATACGTAACTTTACATGCGATCTATAAAGGAAGTTTTATAGTGAATTTCTTTTTCAATTACCAGGAACCTTAACCTTAGACAAAATCTGGTGCAGTACTTGGCATCTTTTTTATGTTACAAAATGTGTTAGATTGAGATATGAAGAATGAGATATGATAAAATCCAACATGTGGTATTTCAGATTTCCCGGCTATCATCGCCTCCTAGACTGAAACATGAGAAATTTAAACGGTATTTAAGATTTATTGGAAAAAAAGTTACAATTACCAGGTAACCTTAGACACATTCTTGTGCAATATTTGGTATCTTTTCATTGTAAAATGTGCTAGACTGAGATAGGAAAATTCCAAATGGTATTTCAGTTTTCTGTCTATCGTCGCTCGTAGACTGAAAAAAGAAGAAGAGAAATTCGATTATTCCAGATTGATTGAGAAGTTTTTCAGTTACGCGGTAACTTCAGATGCAATCTGGTGCAATAGTTGATATCTTTCTATGTTATAAAATGTGATGGATTTAGATATAAATAAAACAAAGAATCCAACTGACGCACCAGAGTTTCCGATTATCATCGCTCTGACATTTTTTTTTTGGGGGGGAGGGCTGAAACATCCGTCCACACACCCTAGTCGCCACGGCCCTGTTTGTTACCATAGCAATATCCGGTACACCAGTTTATTCATTGTTTAATTCCCGACTGGATGATTCACCGGGGAATCCCCCAGAGACTAGCTAATTGCGAAGGTGAGATAAATTGGTTCCCCCACCGTCCCTTGCACCACTTCAGTGTACGTCCTTATATGTTACATTTGGTCTATATGTCACAACAACATTTGCCTGAAAATGCGGCGACGAATTCTTAGTTTACCCGAATCTGAGAGTGCAGCATTTAATCCTCTGACAGTCGAGCGATTATTCATTACTTTGAAATTTTGATTCAACAGGTAAAACATTTTCAGGCACGGGGCCCTTTTATACAGTGGCGAAGTTAACATACAGTCATAGGGGCATACCCCCACCCCCTTTGAACGGTTTCAAATGGTTTAACGGTGCCCTTTTCAGCTTTGCAAGATTGAAAAAGAAGAAAAAATAGATACAATGAGAAAAAATATAGGGAATGTGAAGGAAATGCAAGCGTGAAGTACTTTTAGCACCTTCTATGCACCCATATCCACAATGTCCATGGAACGGTGATGGTGTAGTCCATATTTAGGATAAAAAATTCAAGCAAGGACAGTAGACCCATGAAATGTAGAATTTGTTCAGACTTTTACAAAGAAACCCTTCCAATAACGTAAGGAGATATATTTTCCATCCAAGAAAATAACGACATGTACAACTTCCTGGGTCGTACTTGCGCCTGTGAGGGGTGATTTACGGCTATATATTTTTCTGGTATACGCTCCGCACCAACCGAAGGTGGCGTTTCTCTTTAGATAGTCTTTCCACAATTCTCTGTCCCGTGACCCTCAGTTCAAAATTGGGGTGCCCCACCGCAATCGAGACATACTGTATTTCTCTATTACCCTGTATATCACCCTCGTTGGTGCCCCTCATTCATGTCTCGGGCCCAGTTAGAAGAAGCAATTCTTAGTTACGTCATCTTGGGCATACGTCGAGCAGGCAGTTGTGTCGAGTCTCTTGTTCACTGTAAACAATCCCCGTGAATATACTGCTCCATACTGAGCCATCTACTTAAATAAAAAAAACAAGGTTCTGGGGACTCCTACTGGCACTCACCCCTCTTTCTGTCCGCCCGCTTTTATATATTGGTTGAAGAAATCGGGTGTCTCTATTACACAGCGCCCCTGTAAGCCGGATGTTGTCGTCCCCTCTGACCGAAACTGCTATCTCTGCCACTGATTTTACAATGCTAAGAATCGCCATGTTCGGAAATTACAGCTAATGCTCTCATAGTAAAGAGCAAATAAAATCGCCTGAAATTTTTACGTTCAGTGCTACTTTTTGAACAAAAGCTTGGAGGATTTTCCCTGGACCCCACTGGAGCTACCCCCACCCCTCGATCTAAAATCCTGGTGAGCCGCCACTGTTGATAAGAGACCTCAAGGGTTGGTCTCAACATTTTACGGAGAGGATACGTAAAATTATGGCGCGTTTTTTTTTTCAGCGAATAACACACGAGATATGTAATGTGCTGGACCGTATTGTAGGCGTGGTCTAACGTTCACGGTAAGGGCCGTCTATTTCAAAACATGAGGTCAATTTTTTACCGATTTACGTCGTTATGGTAACTTTCAGCATCATTTATGGTCACTGCATATTTGAATTCAATTATGCACATCACTAGATGGGTACTGATAATACAGAAAAACACAAGAGAAGCAAGATGGCAGTGTAATTAGTTTCTTTAAACTCACGCAATCGCCTTAGGTTTTTGCTAATAGTCCTGTATTTATGTCTTTACTGTTGGCTCAAAAAAACATCAAGACCGTTAAGGAATTATTGAATTGAAATATGAATTTAACAACTGATCTCGTTTATTTAATATTTTTTGCATCCTGCCAGTGAAGTAAATTTAGAGCCGAATCACCGATGAAGACATTACTATAAACACATTTACATCCAAATCACATTAATGAACTAGGCACTGGAATTGAACGTTATCTTTCAGACCCTTGTCATGCCGTCATATTTATGCCCCAAAAATGAGCCCTATGTACTGTAACACTTTTGAGTTGTGTTGAAATTGTATTCACACCAAGTGTGGCTTACCACAGGGCAAAAATCATGCTAAGCATGTCAAAATAATACTTAACATGTCATCTACTATGCCATGAAAAGTCATGGTACTAAATGTCACCACAAGGTACGGTATGTGACATATGTGGAGATAAGGTTGGCCTTCTTGACGTATAAGGAAGAGGCATGATCCTTTGACATGTCGTCATTTAGAGGTATGGTACTTCACCTGTCAACATGAGGCAACATATTTAATTTGTCACAATGAGACATTGTGCTTGGCATGTCATAACAAGACATGGTATTTATGTCCTGGGAATTTTTGATTTGCCACCCCCCTTTCTTCTTACAGGTCCATAGCCAGACTAGGCAATTTGGGTGTGGTACACATAAATGTTGGAGTTTTGTTGGCCTGCAGAGGGGTACAAGGAGAGGGGTGCCACTCCCCTTCTGCTAACCCTTTGAAAAATGTTTGCCTTGTTCAAGGGTTCTAGATGCAAAATGAGGCAAGATTGCTATCTTTTCTCTCTGTTTGTATTCCAAAAAGCAGGAGCTTTTCTTGAGAAATTTTTAAAAATTTTGGTGGAACATGTGCCCACCAGGTTGTTTCTGTAAAGCAGTACAACTCATCAGTTGTTCATGAAATGAAACAAAGATACAGGCCATTAAATTAAAATAAATAAAATATTACCATCTGTGGTAGTCAGGAAGAAAATAGGACGAGACACAAAAAATGAAACTTGGAAAAAGGAAATTTCAACATCATTCATATTCTTTGTTGGTCCTTCACTACAACAATGGTTGCATCACCAACTGCAAGAGGTCAATGTTTTAAAATACTAACCTCAAGAATAGCGCTTTTTTTTCGGGTTTCAAAAAAAGCAAATAATGAAATAGACAACATATATATGGGGTACAGATTATTCAAACTTTCCTCATCTTGAATACAACTTTATTTACCAAATGAACTTCCTCCAAGGTGGTCAACTCTATCCTGCATATGACAAAAATAGCAGAGTTGTGGTGCCGAGTCAATTCTAGCAAATAAAATACTGCAAGTGATGTTTGGTAATTAAAAGGTTATTTGTGACCTTGGGATACGCTTCAATAGTACAGTCGAGGTAAATGATGGTTCACAGAGTGCAAGAAATTCTTTGTTTGTCATCTCAAGTAAATCTCTTACAGCACACAAACAGCTTTGGTACATCATTAGGGATTTTATTGATTTATACATTTGATCATGTCAGACTACAGTATATGACACTTTGGCAAAGTGTCTGACTCAAAGACACNNGAATTATTAACACCCCTGGTATGCCATTTGCATATAGCATCCCTGCAAAAGATATCTTCCTGAGATAGTGAAATTGGTATCTTTGACTACCTTTGGTGATATCAATAATACAAAGCAAGTTAAAGGATCCTAACTATAGACTGTCACGCTTGATGAGCTTTACCTAAGCACAAAGTACTTATAACAATATAAAGTGACACAAAAGATAATCATCATTCTTAATTTCACCAGATTGGATCCATCAGCCTACACTGATTACTAAAGATAGAACAAAGCAAGTGAGCGGATCATAAGTCTGACTTATCTAGAATGATCCACAAAAAAATTTCAATTAACTCTTGAATTTACCAGACTGATCCATTCTCCTTCATCAGGTACTACGTACATGATAAAATGAGCGAAAAAAACACTCTGATGACGATAGCAGGGGATACTTCATTTTCCTATCGAGTACCAGAGATATCAGTTCAAATACACCACTCATTTGAAAGGGGCTTTTGGACTGTTTACGACGGCAGACTGAGGGTTACCTTTACACAAGCAAAACCAAACAATTCATCATAATCCTCCATAATAACTTGAAAAATAGATTATCAGCAAAGCAAGTAGCATTTTGGAATTAAATATGATAATGTGGACCTTTCCTCTTGAGAATTTCAGAGCAACCTACTTTCTTAAACATACACTCAGGTAAATGACAGGTACAGGGAGCTATACAAGTCTACTGAGTTAACTCCTACCACACCAACACAAAAACCACATCACAACATTTCTATTTGTAATCAAACACCACATGATTAATTATGCAGCAGAATTCCATGTTCTCATGATTTCTTTGGAATCTCCCCTTTGCTTGGTTTCCACGAGGGGAGTGCGATTTCTCTAGCGTGACAGTGCTTTGGTAAGATTTTCCGATATTGCATTCAGGAAATCCATGGTGTGAAGGTACTGCTCTGGCTTCACACTGGGAGGGAAACAGAAGCAAAAGTAAAGAACAGTTTAAGACTTGATAGAATATATGACTGAAAACAAAAGAAAAGGATAACTAAAGCATAACAATAAAAAAGAATTTCCAATTAAGATTGCCGGACATGTGATCTGCAAGAATATCTGTCTTCACCACTTTACCATAACAGAAACATCCACAAAGTTTGGCATTTCAGTTTTCTTCAAATCAGCTTAAAGCTGCCAAAAGCTTATAACAGTGTCAAGTAATACATCAATTGAGCAACTATGTAACAGTTTGAAGCATGCTAGTGCTTCATACGTGTTAAGGATACACCTTTAAATATCAACACATTTTTTAAGATCCCTTAAGACTCATTCAAATCAATCACTGTCACATCCTTATCAAAACTCTCAAGGTGATTGAACTTTTAAGTTTTGCAATGACCATTTGGAATATTGAGAACATCAAGAACATCACTTACTTCTTCAGACCATAGATACACCCAGCGAGGTCCTTTGTCATTTTGCCACTGTCTACTGTATCCACGCAGACGGTTTCCAAGGTCTGGCAGAACTTCTTGAGATCTTCGTTGTTGTCAAGTTTGGCTCTGTGTTCCAGACCTCGCGTCCAGGCAAATATACTTGCAACTGGGTTGGTGCTTGTGGGGTTGCCCTGGATAGAATATAAATGATATTTAGCTTAATCAAATGACAATATAGAATGAAACCCACAAAGCTAATATCTTCTGTAAAGATATGTACTGACCTCCAAGAAGGTAAGAGAGGCACTCCAAAGGGACAAACAGTTAGCACATTCTTCACATTATCTTTTTGTCATTTCCTCTCAAAACTGATCACAAAATCAACAGTTTGTGAATTGACATGCTACTAAAGTCTATCAAATATTCTTTTCTTGTTTTCATGCCGATGTGGTTATTTACAATATGTTATTCATCTACCTCGCAGTAGGACAAAACTATTTAAATGTTTCCACACACGGGTGTTGTCTACCAGTCTGGGGTGTATCTGAGTAGTTTCTTATAAATGTTAAATGACAACAGTACAACCACATGATGACCTACCTTCTGGTGCTCTCTGTAATGTCTGGTCACTGTTCCATGGGCGGCTTCTGCTTCAACTGTCTTACCATCAGGGCACACAAGCACACTGGTCATCAGACCCAGAGACCCATAACCTTGAAAAGCAAAAGATTATCCTGCTTGTCAAAACCTAGGGTTCGAATCTATCTACCTTAAACCAGAGATTTTGATTGATGAAGCAGTGATCGAAAAGACAGAGCACCTGTGCAAAGTTGTGAACATTTGACTAACTTTTAACAAATCAATTTCAGTATATTCAAAGTGATTATCATCAGTGTCTGATGAACTTAGTTGAAATTTAAACAACTCCCATAATCACGTCAAACAGTGTAATGTGCATAAAAATTTGTAATGAAAACATCCATTGTACATAAAACACAAATGTATCTTGAATTTTCTGTCAAAAATTTTAAAGAGGCTCATTGAGTTTTTTCTTGAAATTCACAATATTGTCCTAAATCTGTCAAATTTTCTTCACATACTGATGGCAAATGGGCAAACAAGGAGGATCCCCATGTGCTACATACAAAGGAACATTAATGAGTGAGTAAGTAACGATGCAATTTCACTTTTGAAAATTCATGACCAGACACATCAGTGCTTTGAACATCAGTGCTAATTCATATGAACTCAAACAGTACAAGTAAGAAGAAAAATTCAAAACATGTGCCAGTTTTTCATAACTACTGGATGTGAAACTTGACAAATTATGCGAATTGTAAGTATTGTCATGTGATTGTCCCTTTCAGATCCTCACAAACTTATTGATAAACTCTATGTGGCCCTTTAAGATGCCATGAGAAAATTTCCACTGTCAGATGTCCTCAATTTTGTTTCATACTCCTATTTTTAGTCCAACATATTTCCTGTTTCTCTTAACATGTACTAAATAATGCCCAGAGTTGCTGATTATGCACCACTGTCCCAAATACTAAAGTAAGACAAGAACTTTGACTTGAGTCTGCTCTGTGAAGCGTTGTGCAGAAGACTTTGGTAAGAGATAGGAAAATACAAATGTCTTGCAAAGAGCTTTCCTCTTCATGCATTCCTGCCAATCATCAGAGCTGTTTTGCTATTGTCTTTTGAGAATAAGAAAACCTTTCTCCTTCCAGATAATCAAAAGAGAATTACCT
>VJOZ01000202.1:0-26720 GCA_009801055.1 Stichopus horrens | reverse complement strand
TGTTCTTTCTTTTTCATTTTATGTTTGTTTTACTGACATGAAATGAATGCCAATTCCTTTTATGGTCAATAAAGCTTCTTGTATCTTATATATCTTATAATACAAGGCATAACTCAATAGCTTGATGTCACATTCAACCCCTAGCATTCAAGGAAGATAGATCAGGACACAAAATAACTTATCCTTTTTCTCACAAAGAATATATTTACAACTCACATCTCTGTGGCCTGCTCCAGCGGCAACAGAGAATGCTTGTTGAGCCACCCTCTGCCTGGTGTGTGCAGAGTTGTCTTCCTTCGACCAGTCACCTTGCAGCATGAAGCTGACCAATGGGAGATGGCCAAATTCAGCTGCGTGGACCGTGGCGCATTTACCGGCTTTGTCTGTATGAGTCAGCTGTGCAGAAAAAAGGGGGAAGGATAAAGGGGAAAAAAATGTTACAGGAGTCAAGATGAGATTTCAAAGATAATGCTCTCTGTCTGGTATCATTTCTGAAAGAGTTTACCTCCAGCTATCATTACATAAAAGTCTTTCAAATTCTGTGAACGAGCCTACGTGAGTGACTCGAGGGTGACAATTTCTGACTACGTACAACGGACTGAAAGTCAATGTGTGTGAAAAGAATATCTGACAGCTCCATTAGTTGCTGCTAATTAAATTACTATCATCTGTTTTCTCTTCACTGAAGATCACACTTTGTTCTGAGCTCTCACAAAAACAATACCAAATGCATTTTGGGAAGCAAGGACGGAGATGGGCTTTACTTTGGCCTTTTTGATGAGCAACATTCGAAGCAGTTCCAAGTCTCCACCGATGGCAGCGTGGCACAGGGCAGACAGGCCTCTGTCACAGGTGATGTTTACTTCAGCACCAAACTCCAGGAGAAGGGAGACCATATCCACATGGCCCTCCCGACTGGCGACGCAGAGGATCGGTGCGCAGTTCATGACGTCTGTTTTCTGGTTGGGATTCGCTCCGGCTAGCAGGAGCAGTCGACTGACCTGTTGCGGAGGATATAGGAGATGATCACAGAGATAACGAGAAATCAAAGACAGATGAGCGATAATACTCATGAATGGGATGAAACATCTGCAAGTATGCATTATTCCAATAATTATCCAAACATTCCAATTGCTGATATTTAACCATAATATTAATACCCAAGTCCACATCACTCATTGTCAGTAACACCATCCATACAAATTTCCCAAAATACCAACCACATCACCAATTGTTACATCCCGCCACACAAAACACACCTGAAAAATTCACCAAATATATCACGATCCAGTGACCACCAAAGACAATAATAACAATAACACACACAAGGTGGATACATACCACATATTATCTATCCATACAGAACAACATACCACCCATACCAAACACATCAGAAATGTATACCAAACACACCAATTATCAACAACACAAGATACATGATCCATTTAAAATAAACACATTACCCATCAGCCCCATACATATCTAATTATATCAAACATTCCTTACAAACATCATCAAGTTATACAGAACACACAACCCATAAAAACCAAACATACCACTCCTTTACACCAAACACAAAATCTGTCAACACTAAATGAATCATCCATTTATCATAGACACTGCATCCTTCAACACCACACGTATCATCAGTTTACATCAAACACACTACATACCAACACCAAACACATCAACCACCAACACCAAACACATCACTGATTTATATCAAACACAAATGAAACATCATCCATTCATAACAAACATATCATATACAAACACCAACATCTGTTTCCACGAAGAAACATAACAATCATCATGTTTTATGCACACCATCTATTGAAACCAAACACATTCTTGCTTTAAACCAAACACACTATGCACCATCATCAAATCTTACATACTGTTCCTTTAGTTCTAATTATCAACATTCAATCACACTGTCTTCCACAATGGCGGATAGAGAGCTTACTTTGATGTTTGGTGAGAAGAGGTTCCTCTTGGTTACTAAGCACCCCGAGACATCATCTGTGCTCAGTTGCATCCAGATGGCCTGGAGTTCCCTGGCTGTGAAACGACCCACAGAGACATGCCTGCCTACTGTCTTGTATATGTGGGCCTTGAGGATGTGGTGGCCCAGCTCAAAGGCGGCATCCTTCCTGAGAGGTGTGTTGGACCTACTCATCCAAAATGCTATAGATGCATGACCAGCCCTAAAAACATTCAAGAAGTAAATAAAAATCACATGGTACTGGTAGAACATGCTTTGGTTGTGATAAGTATTACCTAACAAATGTTAATCAAATGTTAATCTTCATGTAAGATTGATGGCTTACTGTATGCTAAGATGCCAGGGTCAACCTGCATAGCCTTATATAAAACAGGTTGTATCTAAGAAGCGACAGAGCTTTATACATCAATCTTAAGCTGACTACCTGAGAGAAAGAAAACTTTACAGAAAGATTTGATAATCAACAATCGACATAGTTTTAGACACGTTTTGATTCCTCACAACATAAGCATGTTATCAAAATATTTGACAGCTGACTAGATACATAGTCTTATATGAGGTTTTTGAGGTGCAAGTTACATGGCTGTATACAAGATTTCCAATTTCAATGGTTTATTCAAACATGAAATTCATGACACAAAGCCTTGAAGAAAACATTCCCCACTGACAAGACTTTGTATCGAAGTAGACAAGTATACAAAGCTTAAACAGATATTAGATTTACATATTACTTTAAAGGGGCTCANNAAAATTCATAATATTTTGTCACAACTGTTGAGTATGACACATATGTTTATGGTGAATGGTCAAAGTATTAGAGAGTCTCAACATCTGACACCCAAACTAAAGCGACAAAGATTGAGTAATTAACGATCGATATAACTGACTGCAAATCTGTGACAATAGACATTTTACCTTGACCATAGGCAACCTGTTCATAAAAAAAAAACTACAATTTCTCACATTTTCAGTAACTTTTAAGAAATAAATACATGAGTAATACTATTAGAAGCATTGGCATGCAACGGTTTCTTTGGAACTTGTCACAAAGTAAACAATCTCGACTCAATGAGCCCCTTTAATAGTCATCTAAGGATTTGCATGTGTTTCAAAATTTAGGTCATTAGTGAACATTTTTAATTACTTAAATATAAGGAAGAGCTCAATGACCAAAGTCAGACATAGTACAAATATTGAAAATGACCACTGGAAAGGAAAAGCAAACACTTGTACGAAAAATTTGCAAAAGCATTAAAAATAAAGGAAAATGCTGGGAATGTCCTCGCCCTCTGCCATTGAGTGAATCCTGAATAGAAACGTTTCACTTCATTCATGCTCATGGGAATTAATTCCGTCTTATCATAGACAGCTCTGTGCTGAGTGCTACTTTTCCTCACATGAATTCATGTGTCTATGAGGCCTACAGAAGCAGACTGCCATTGCAGACTGGCAACTTGTGATAAAACAACATTAGTTATTTTGCCGTCTTCATAATGGAATGCTACATGACGCAGATCACACGTCACCGAGGTGACGTTACGACAATTACGTTACGTGAGACATCGCTGCATCCGAGCGATGAAACATTCGATTCTGGGTTATTTGACATTAAGATCCAGTTCCATAAATAAGATGCCCCGTGTGACGGAGTGTCCAACATACGATCGAATAAGCAAACAATATCTGCTTTATGTCAACAGTGGAGGAGCGGTGAGCAAGGTCATCACACAGTCAGATTCAGGGAGTGTTTATTAAAGTGATAATCAGGGTTTGAGCATCAGAATTAGCGACATTAGATTCATTTTCTGATACCAATTTTTGGCTGAGATCATCTTCAAATTTAGCCAAAAAAGAATCCAAAATTGGCACCCCTGCACAGTCATATGACACTTGTTAAAATTTTTTTAAAATAGAACGTATGCCAAATCATGGCATGACACCATCTAGAAAGAAAATTTGCATCAGATTGGAGTGAAAATTATTGGAATGGTTTTGGAATAATCCTCTGAGTCATGTACCGGGTTATATCATACATGGAGAATTTGTGGGAAGACAGCAAGAATCAGGTATTTGTGTAGAGTGACTAATAAGAACAAAAATATTGATGAAGTAACACCGGTCTGATACTCTTCAGAAACTCGGATCCGATGCATCATTGTAGGGTGACTAACATCTTACTCTTCCTCCTAGAGCATTTCATCTGACCGCTTTTTTGTTTTTTTGGTCTTTCATTAATGTGAATAAAGGGCTAATAGCCTTAAACACCTTAAATCATCCTATTCAAGGTAAATTTGGAACATACTCTATCCTAGCATAGAATAATGATGTCAAACTTTTTCGGTGAAACTGATGAATTTTGAGCAATCCTCTATCACGATGACCTCAGCTGAGAGCTACATTTTTGCCACTTCCATCTTTTTCGATAATCCTCAGCAACTTCTGTACTCATAATAAAATTGTCATACATTGTCGCATCAACTTCATTCATTCACTCATTCATTCATTCTTTCATTCACTCATTCATTCATTCTTTCTTTCATTCATTCTCTCATTCATTCATTCATTCACTCATTCATTCATTTATGATGCATTCCATTGTGATGATGTATTCTATTGATAGAGGATTCAAGAAAAACAATGACAAACTCTTGTTGCAGGAATACTAACATAACTACTGAGACCAATGGAGACAGATTCCATGTAAGGAAAAGCAAATTCCTTTTCAAGTCTGGATGTCAAATGAAAAGCACCAACAACAGCAGAAAATCGAGACATTCCTTTCTAATCTTCTCTCCCAACACACAGAGAGCTTAAGTGCATGCATGGTCTCTTGAGTACAAAGCTGTCATCATTCAATCTAAAGGAACATTTCAAATTCCTCTGTCAGTCTGAAGTAAAAGCTAAACAGTGACTGTAATTCCTCTTACAAACAGTCTGATGAAGAAACCTACAACCCCCCTTCCCAAGACACACACCCCCTCCCCGAGAGATTCACCATTAACTTTCTTTAATTTAGCTGCAAATTCTGCAGGAGAATTTCTCAATCAACTAGTAATTTTGCCAGACTTTCTTGTTTGACTAGTTCTTCTCGTCAGACAGTTTACATGTAAATTAAACATTAATTCTTTCAGGAAGTTTTGCCATTGATTATTCAATAATTCTGCGAGACAATTTTGATATCAGCTAGTAATTACATCAGAGACTTTTTTATTTGACTTGTAAGCCTGCCAGATAATTTCTAAATTTACCTGGTAGTTCTGCCACAAAATTTTTACAACAGGTAGATTTTCACAGATTCTTATTTTCACAATGCCATGTGGCTTTGCTTTTAAAAAAATATTGCAATATTGTGGACAAAGTGAATACCCAAGAACGTAATGAACACAACACAAGTAGTAGTCACAAGGAGGAACTGTCTGCAACAACCTTGAGCAATATTTCTATGCAATGTGTATTGCATTTTATGCTGAAAGGGCATCCCTACAAACTCACAACAACAACTATGAGTAAGCAATGCATTGTTAGCAGTATATATCTCACTGATATTACTGTTGTGTTGATCTGGAAACTCCGATTGTCAGTGGTTAAATGACTACCGATGGAAAATTCAATCCGATAAACTGCGGGACATATCAACACAATTATCCTTTATAAAATGTCTTGTTGTCATAACTCGTTTCTGTTGTTTTTTTTTTGTCCTATTGAAGTGGACTTTCAAACAACATCGACATCTTTGCGACACTGACTGGTGTGATTTCCAGTCTACCTGAAAACTCATTTAGAGTTCTTTTGGTATGTCTCCCATGTTAAGACATTTCTGGGCCATGGCCAAAAGACCTTTGCCAGGTGTTTAAAATGCCAGAGTTTCCCTGTAAGATACCCATACAACTTGTTATCCTTAGAAAGTATGAATCATTTCAAACCAATTACACTTTCAGTTTCGGAGAGATAATTCCTACACTTCACAGGTAGAAAGGGACTGCCTCATGTGAATAACAAATATCTGGTCATTTTGTATCAAATTTATCTTCACCTCTATGTGACCCTCAGGAATGTTTTCCTCCACTGAAATTGTTCAGCAAGCCCATCACCAGAGGAAAAAAAGTTTGGTATTCATGAAAATTCATCTGTAAAAAAATTACCTTTGAAACTAGCATTATTTTTACCATGATCAACTTAGGGTCAGTATTAACCACCCATGAGGGAGTGAGGCAATCACCCAGATATTCTCATGAACTAAAGACAACATGCAAAACAGCAACAAGATGCAAGGACAATAGAGGCAATTCTGAACAATTACCTATAATCACAAAGAAACTTGGGGCTGTCTCCATCCTCTCTCCGTATCAGCCATTCCCTAAAGGAGGGGTGGTAGAACATCCGACACTGGTCCTGCCTTTGGAAAAGAAAGCTGGCCACCACCTCTATTCGCTTCTGGAACTCTTCCCAGGAAAGCTGTTCATCGACCAAGCTGGCGTTGACGGCCTCGTGCAACTGTCTGTCTTTCAGCGGGGAGAGCGAAGCGAGGGACACGTTCAAAATTGGCAAGATCAGGTCAAAGGATCTATTGCTAGGGAATTTAAGGTTGCACTGAAGAAGGAAGACTTCTGATAAGTTGATCGGGAGCACCTTAAAGCTGGGGCTCTTCAGTACTAAGTGACCCTGCTCTATGAGGTCAAGGGTCAACTTCAAATACAGGAAACAGCCTTTACTTTGCAACTGCAAATGATTCCTGAACTTTGAGAGGAAATTCTGGTCCAGCTTCCCGTTCAGAGAGGCATTGGTCCGGAGGACCTGGCTCTGCTGCAGACGGAAGCTGATGTAGTTCTCTGCATCCTTCTGGATGTACTCCGAGTTTGTGGTCTTGTCCAGCGATATCCTGTACACAGGCAGGAGCTTGGTCAGCTCGGCGAAAGACGTACGAACTGTGGCCAACAGCTTCAGCCAGACAGGAAACCTTGTCAGGTGTTTGGCCAGGAAAGACGCTATGGTGTCCCCATAATCCGATTTGTGGAACTCTGCCTCATTGAGTCCATCAATCACGATGATGCAGTTCTCCATCGCTAGTTTCCCCTGAGATTTGAGCATGACCAACGGGTCCAGGATCCCCCTGATCAGGGCATCACCCGGGTTCTGGGTGCACTCCCGTAATGTCAAGAACATCTGCATCTGAGGTTCATTGCGGAGAAGTTCCTTGTAAGGTGGGACACTGTGGGTGAGTTGGGCAGCCAGACCGTGGAGGAATTCCGGTACCATACACGTCACGCTATTATCAGCCTGTTGGGTAAAATGTCAAGAAACACCTTGTGACATAAGTTTGGGGATTGTTTGGACTATTCTTTCAATGGGCCCTCAGGAATTGCATTCAGATTACAGGAATGACAGCAACCAACAAACCACTATATATTATGAAGATATTCAAATAATGCAAACAACTGAAATATATGCTTTTCTAGCTGATGGGCATAAATGACAAAATAAAGAAATCGTTTTTGCTATGCAACTGACAGATTTGTGCAAAATTGGTGAATTAGAAAAATTTTTAGCAGTACCAAGAAGAAGAAGAAACATGACCTATATTTTCAATATTGCTTCTGTCTGCATTTAATGTTGCTGTGAAAATGGCTTGACTCAACGAATACTAACTTCAGATCCAACAACAAATAAATATTAAATTTAACAGATATTTCAGAGATTGAATGTGAATATACAGAACCATTAACAAGGCATTTAATCTGTCAACAATTGACATGGCAAAGACGAAGGGGTAACAGGATATGTTTCATTCCAAACACATGTTGGTGGCACAACAGGTTTGTTACCATTCTCATCACACAGCAAGATGGTATTTATTATACAAGGTGTACTGAGTGGAGTGAATCTTCTGCTTCCATAGAAAACCTTGTGCAACAATATTAAGTGCTGAGTGAGGTTATGCTGCATCTGGGCCTGACAGAAATTCTGTACTGTGCTAAAATCATGTCTTGAGAATACCCTTTTCTGCACGATACAACATGAGGTGATATCGAGACATACCATTATGGTTACGGTTTGTTCCTTCTATGAAACATTATCATGTATGACATCATGTGAGGATTGGCTATATGCTGATTTACTGCAATGAATTACTCATGAAGTGGGAGTGACCTTGAGACTAAATAGGCACAACCCACTGAAGTAGCCCTAGCAGTGTCTCTACACTACTGAACCACTGTGAAAAAAAAATATCATCTTGAGAAATACTAAAGATGTTTGATTGAATTTCCTTTGAAGTAAAAATCTAAGAGTAACTTCAGCTGGAATTGTTCACTTTTCAGCAATCAATAATGAGATTCAATGTAATGACTTAACCTGTGGCTTTTGGCTCTTGATGTACGTCATGAATATGGTCAAATATGCCACCAGCATGTTTACATTACATACAAACCCTATCTCTCTATCTTCACATCTCTCTCTCTCTGTCTCTCTCTGATGTTTACAACAACACCTGTCTCTCTGCATCTTTCACTCCCCAGACTGAAAGCTGATATCTCCCTCCTGAACTTCCACAAGAGGATAATAAATTGATAAACAAAGGACAAATGAACAAATCTGCAATTAAGGGAGACAAGTGACTAATCCTCAGGAAAAGAAAGATGAGCAATTCCTAAATACAGACCAGGAGGAGGCTGGTCGAGGGGACCTGGAGTGTAACTTGATGAGACAGATGGTATTAAAGCAGCAGTTTGCTCTGGAACACTTAGTTCATGCCACTTTGTTTTGTCTGTGAGATTTGCAATGCAATCCTGACCCAAGCTATCAAACCAAGTCATTCAATTACTTAATTTTTCAACTAATAAAACTTTAACCACTGAGTGAGAAAGACAAATACTTCATTCTCAAAGGTATATCCTCCGGAAAATTTACTTCCGTGATATTAAATCACATAAAACAAGTACTCCAAACTGAACCAGTAACTGATGTAATGTTCATTTATGAGCGATGCCAAAATAGATTCAGTTACAGATAATCCTATTGCATGTCATGGCAGGAGTACACACATGTGGACAGACCACAATTGTGTATACAAGCAAAATGGAGGAATAACCAGTACTAAGTCATACTTTCAGATGCTGGTCCCACTATTTGATGCATCTGACCCCCTCGCATATTCATAGTATGGTCAGAGTTTGTTGTGATTTCATAAACAACAAAAGCTTCCAAGAATGGAAAACAGAAACTCATACTTTTTTCACTTTTTATTTCATTTGAAACAGAAAAATGTTGTCTTGATAAGCTCAGTGTGTCTATAGGCATGGCATCCTACTGTCACTGTGGTTTGTAAAATTGTAGTGACAGATCCATACTGTTGCTTTAACATAGAGACAAGGATCTGTAAAACACTGTAGAAATATAACATATGTAACGGAAAAAAGAAGAATTGGGGGTGGCCTGAATTTCAGAAGTTTGAAGTGCTAAAGGGGAAATATCACACAAGGCAAAAATGTTTGCAAATGCCATCGGTTTTTTTATATGATAAAATGCAATGTTAAAGCTTGTGTTGCTGTCCCCTTCCCGTCTGGGGAAACACCGCTTGCTGTATCAGCTTTCGGCAGCTCCCTTCAGCAGTGCTTTTAATGTCAGTTTCCATAACTACCATGACTGAGAGGCTAGTAGTTAAAAATATTTAAGAAACACAACAAAGTATTAAAGGTATGAGCTTTCAGCTGACAAAAAAAACAGATTATGGACATGCATTACTTATGGAAGTTCTACACCTGCTAACCACATTGGTGAAACAGAGAATCATGTGGCTGAGTTGTGAATTTGCCTATTAGAGCAGAAATGTGTCATGCAAGCATGCACAATACTGACCATTGCTTCACAGATGTGCAAGCTAGGAACTGATGAGGGCTCGATCCATTGCGGGTGAAAGGCGTTTTCAAACTTCATAAAATTTTGAGACATTAAATGACGGTGGATTGAATACTAAGATGTTGTGTACTAAGAGCAATACATTGCAAACATGCTTGAAGACCTTCTGTGCTAACTAGCAATGAACTGGAAACAATCTCTTGTTTTACTACCTAAAACCACTGCTGTTGTCAAATTGATAGCGCTGTTTTGCATACTGAAATATTTAACCCTAAAATATTGACAATACGAGAAAGTCAGTGAGTGCAATAAAGAATTCAATTATTCATCTTTTGGGTCAACAATATCCTCATATCACCTTTGACCTTTTTTTTTTACCATGCATTTTCTAATGCCCCACTACCATGAGCTGATTAAAACAGAGTTTGGTCCAGAATGCATTGAAGCCCTCAGAGATACCAGTCTTTGAAATTACTTCACAGTTTGAATAACTGTGGAATTTGATCACCTTTGACCCTCATGAAAAAGAGAAAAGATCCTTAATTCAAGGGAAATAAGGCATTTGTTTTACAGAAGACATCCTTATTTCTAAAAACAATGTTCGTGGTCATAGAATGATGGATTATTCAAAATGAGAAAGGACAGTAGTCTTCTTTTCAAGAAATAAGTTTCTCATATATAGAAATTTAGCTATTTGTTGCTCCACAATAATTTTTTCACACAAACTTTTCACAATTCAAATGATGCATCTTCCACTACTTATCACATGCAAAATGTACTGAAGAGATTCAGCTTTTGCATGTTTTTGATGTTCATTGGTGAGACTGAATGGTCTAACAGTGATTAAAGCTATTTTCTTCGTACCCGATGTTGGTATATTCTAAACGCCCTATTTCCCTAAAATTTTAAATTCATAAGTTTTTGCATTTTCTGTCTCCAATTTGGGTGTAAGCATATCTCCTTAACAGATCTGTGGAAAAAATATGAGGTGCCAATGGCAAATTCTGTCAGCAATTGCCCCAGTTGAGAGAGGAAACTGCTAATTTCTGAATTTGGATCTTGATCTCGAGGGAGTGTCGTCGATCAGTCATCACATCAAAGTCTGAAATACTACGGCAGATCATGATCCTCCGTGCTCACTCAAATGCAAGCATGGACTAAGTATGAAGTCTCCTGACCTTGCATTGCCTGATCATTACCTTAACCAAATAAAAAACAGGATTCCTGTAATTGCCAGAGGGAAACCAGCGACTCTCAGACATTCGAAGATATAAATAGTTTCAAGTTTATCACATATCTGATAAGATACACCCTACTGCCATCAATTACTTCGTTTTTGTTCCACTTTGATCATGTTAAGACCTGAGATTGACTTTTAGTTTATGCATTCATCTAGCCCTCATCGTGCCAGATACGGCGGCATCTGCTAGTGTGATCTGAAAGGCATGCAGTCTACGTAGACCTAATGAACAGCATCACTGCAAGACAGTGTCAGTATCGGTATCCCTTGGCAGAAAGCAGACCAAAGTGACATGTAAACAAAATCTTCCGAGGGCTTGCTCAAGATAGCATTAATGTTACATAAATCAACACGGCTTCATGGGCAAAGAAGCTGACCTGGGGATGTCAGTTTACCAGAACAAAGTATGTGGAGGATTAATATATTCCTGTTCACTGACAAGATTAAACTATGGTAACTATGACATTATCTCTTCTTTCAGTGACTGTTCTTGTATTCCAAATATTCATGTTTAAGAATTGCTCCCCAAGGCCTGGTTGGCTTCGAGGAATTTTTTTCCGAGCACCTGGTCCCAGACATTGGCAACAGAGAGCAGTGAACGCTGCCTCAGGTCGGTAACTGTGCATAAAATCCCGAACAAGTCTTTCAAAACTGGATTATCTACGTGAGTCAAACACATCCTGAGCTTGACAGTGCAAGTCTTTTGTTTGTTTCTCTTTTCTGTTTCTTATTTTTTGTTTTTTATTTTTTTTTTTAGATTTATATCCTGTGTTCATTGGTTCTCAAGCGCAAGTTCTATAATTATGAATTACAAGATACAGGAAGAAAGGACCAGTCTTCTCGACACATCTGCGAGGATGAAGTGGAAAGTGGGAGACGTTTGAGCCACTGCTGATAAAGACCCACCCAATGAAGGAGAGTATGCTATGCCAGTAACTGCATGGTATCTAGTTGGGGATTCTGCTGCCAATGGTAGATATTACTCAATTAGAGTTTACCACTGTTGCAACTAAACCAGGAAAAGCAAGGCAGTAATGACAACAGAGACAGAGATGTAAAATGATGTAAATTGTCCCATGATTGTGTATGATACCTTGACAGGAACATATTTAAAGACCTCGGGTAGGTCGCTAGGGACTGATTTGGTGCCTTATCTCTCTGAAGGTTTGGGAGGAAGGTGAAGGAGGAAATACAGAGACTTATCAGGTTCCAACAGACGAAAAGGGTCACAGCCAAAAGATTACAGGTCAGTGAGAAGAAATTACCATGGAAACCATCACTCACCTGACATATATGGAATGCTACCACTAAGGAAGCCAGAGACATCAGCGATTGTTCAGACTGCTGTCTGGCCCTGGTCATGGTACTGGTGGCCGAGTACAACACATTAGGAGTTGAGGATGAACTAGAGCTGTCTAAATCTATTAAGAAACAAAAAGAAAGAAGACAAGGGAGTAGGATAGCTGAGAATCTATACTCAACTGACACCTCTTATCAGTGATTGAGTTTATAAGGAGTTTATTAATGTTTGGCTACCACAAAGCACCAGGTAGAGCACTGAGAGAGTTGGTGCAGAAGGCTACGGGATACAAAGAGAGAGGCTAAGTAGCTTATGTCCACTTTTTTTCACGGTTGTAGCTGAAAATTGTTCCTAAGCGACAAGAACTCACAGTTGGGTTTGAAAGATATACAGGAGCCGCCAGCGCTACAGAAATGTTAAAAAGTATGTGCAATCTATCTCTGTAGTACTGATATTTGGATCCATGATTTTTTTTACTGGATACAATTAATACACGCCCAATCAAAAGTCACACCTGAAGACCGTCTGTTCATGCTGGCACTGTTGACAAGAAAAGCACTGAGAGTACTCAAGGCAACGATTCGCCCCACAGCGAAGGACTTCCCCATTCCGATATCACCGAGTAAGGCAACCCCGCGGTACTTTTCGCCGGAACTTTGGTCTTTCGTGAAACAGTTGTTCAATTCGGGGAAGAGCCACTCCCTCCCGAGGAAAGGGCTCTCTTGACGGAAACCGGGTATTTCGTACGTCAACGGCTTCAGTATCAGTTGAGTGGGCTTCAGCGATGCCATACGGGCTGCGTGGAAACAGAAAGGAAATATTACTGAAGAAGGGTGACGAGAGGCAGGAAAGTAGCACATCTTATTGTGCTTTAAACTTTGTATAAAACAATAGCAAACTAACACTGATACACATTACTTTGGTATCTGCAGTAAAGCAAACCACCAAAAGGAGAAATGTTTACAGCTCAAAACGTAATTCCAGTGCAATTATAATTGCCTGACCAGTTGAGCAAGTAGTGGATTTTGAATATTCCACATTTTACTGCAGTAACATTTGCTACAATCGCTTGAATTACCTTAAAAAAAAGTTGTATCATTCTACATTTAATCTCATGAGTAGCCTATGAGTCAGATTATTGATGAGACATGATGTCATTCTTCTTCTTTTTTTATTTTGGCCAGTCAGCTTCTCCTTGCCAGTTCATGAATTCAAAATGAGTTAGGATATTTCTTAAACCAACCTATACTTCATGACATCAGCATTTTGGTACATGGTTGCTAGGTAACAGCAATTGCTTTACAAGAACTTGTTCATATTATCACAGCATTTGATGACCAACTGCAATTCAGGGAAGATCCATTTAATTTCAAAATGAACGGCAGAGCTCTATGCGATATAGTCATCTCCGACATTTTTTTCGTCGGTACCGATTCCTTACCTCGGCTCATCTTGTCAGGTCCGATCAAATGGACAGCTGACGAAGCTTCAGCAGCCACTGATTGGAAGAGTGAGTGTGACTTTCCAGAAAATGTGTGCATTATTGAACTGTACTATAATTGACCAGGATTTAAAACAACTTTTTGCAAATCAGAGAAAGAAATCAAAGCACATGTCTTCAGATATTTTCTTTATCGGCAGGATTTCCAACAGGAAGACTGTCACTGAAGAAGTAAATGCGCATGTGCCAGTTTCCAGACTACGGGTGCTATTGTACGTTGGGAGCAATGTGTATGACCCTGCATTACTTGTTGAGAGATACAGAACAAACACATTTCCAGGATAAATTTTTAATGGATCAGCAGCATTGAAGAGATTTTCATACATGCAGATAAGTAAGGTAATCTAGACATGCTAACAAACTGAAGGTTCTCCTCCACCTTCTCTCTACCTTAGCCTTTCCCAACTCATCCCAGACTCCATCTTCTCAGCAAATTAATCTTCCAATTCATCTTACTGAGCCACAACCAATTTCCCTCATAGAACCATTCCTCACCTTTAAAGTCTGGGCTTAATTTGTTGGTCGTTTCCCTGTCCCTAAGTGATCGTCTCATGAAACTCTGTCGATCTTTGCTGGCGACGTTGATGTCATCGGCTACCTCCGGACTAGACGCCGACGTGGCTGTCGGCAGTAAAAGAATCGTTTCAATCATCGCTTGAGACTTTTATTGATCACACTCTAAATTGGTTACTTTAACCATCTGGCATCAACGCACAATTAGAGAAAAAAAAAAACCCTCTTAAACTTGGTGGAACTAGTCCTCCTATAGGAAGACTGTAACATTACAACATCGGTGTAAGTTATTTCAGCGCCCCCCACATGACAAAGTGCAAGGGCATTTTCATGTTTCAAACATAAACAGTCACATTTTTGAACGACAATGCAGACAAGAGCCATGGCATGCCAAGTACGTCAAATGGCATGATGAGATGGTGATTTACGAGAAGCTGAGAGGTAATTCTTTCCTTTGCTTTAGAGCTGTCTGTTCCAGTACCTACTGACAAATTACTTCATTTCGCAAGGGAATACTAGATGCAATTACCTTCGAAAAAACCAAAAGTGATTGCCACTCTGCATTACTTTAGGGTCATGAAACGAAATTCTGTTCAAATCACTTTTTATTTTTTGTTCTTACTTGATGAAGACCTTATTCTCCCGACAGTCCCACCGCTGCTGGCCAGCCCCTTTGGTCTGTCTGCTCTGCTGGGCCTTGCATCATCCTCCGATAACCTCCGGTTTGGCTGGGAGGTAGTTGCGGCCTCGGAGTGCATGCCACCCTTGTCTGGTGATTTGGAGAGGCGGGGTGCAGGTTTAGGTGCACGTCGCCCCCCAGACACTGAAAGTTGCTGTTGGGTATCTGATGAATTCCCAGTTAAAGAATCTTTGTTGATGGCGTCACCCTGAGAGCGAGTGTCTGGAAAATTGGATGAACAATATAAACAAATTCAATTATTATTTATGCCATACTTACTAAGAATCCTCTAAGTATGAATCCTCAACTTCTATCACCCCATCACAGTCAAGTGACACATCCTTTGATAACTTCACAATAATTCAAGAGCAAAATCACCAGGAAATGGATACAATAAAACTTATGATAGACAGTGTTTTTTGTCTGTTGTCTTAGGTCACGATAACACAAAACAATGGTGGTACTTTGTCAATAACACACTTACATTGTTGCTGTATTGTTAACCATCTTACCTTTTCTCAAGGTTCCTTTTCACTAAAAATGTGGTATAACAAACTCAAAATTTCTGTTGTTTCTGTCTTTTCATCAAAATCTTGCCGCGTGTGAACGAACAATGCTGACGTCTGTGCATAAAATACAGGATAATGAGCTCTCAGGGGTTAACGCTATCACTGGATGCACTCAAGGCTGCACCCTCTTGCATCGCTTGCAGTAACCACTGATTGTACATTATCCTCAAGTTCATGCACAGTCAAGGGTTGATTAACGTTTAAGTATCAGTTGACATCACCCTACAAATCGTAGCGATGATATCATGTTTGGTATATCACCCATGACTAGTTTAAAATCAATTGAAAATTCTGAATATGGTGTGTTGCTAAGAGCAGTTGCTGAGCCCATTATGTTAGTGATTCCTTTTGCTTTGAAATAATAGGAAACTTGAAAGTAAACTTGGGTACATCCATCAATTATTTAAGTTGCTATGTACCACTTGAGATCATCGTCTCAGCTGATCAAACCATCCATTATGTACTTGTTCAGCTTCGATAAATTGAGGGAGTAGAGCGAAATAGTTACAAACCTACCCATACGATATTAACGAGACTCTAGCCACTGACTGTTTGTATGTATGAATGAGGTATATTCTGGAAGAAAAGTAATAGCTGGCTTCCAGAAATATTAACTTAATGTTGGCAAGTATTTGAAATGGAGGACAAGGCTGTGGGAAACTGAATTGCAACAGAGTTTATCAAGAGTGAAAGTCCTCAGAGGTATTTCAAACTTCCCTTGCAAAGTGAATATCATAATCTTACCAGATGTACCTCTTTCTGCAGGACTGGTTGGAGTAGGGGGAAATACCAAGGGGTGGCTGGTATTCTCCAAGGATGAAACACTCGTAAATGTTCTGTCTTCGGTTGACAGACTTTCAAAAGTGAAAGTTGTCTCATTCGTTGACTTGTTTCCAGACGGAAACTTTTCCTGTCCACTTTGATTTGACGGGTACGTTTCTTTTGTTCTGGTAGATGGAATAGGGTGGGCACTGCCCACTCTCTGAAGGTGTCCATCCCTGCCTAGTGGGACGCTGGCTGTCTGCTCATTGGATGCAGACACCTGAGAAACCCAAGGTTCAATAATGTTCACGGTAACAGAGTCCTGCTGGTTAAGTCTATCTGGCACACTTTGAGCTGGCTTTGCCAATCCCTGCCTTGGAGGAGGGGATCTATGGTGAGGAGGAAACTGGGAACTAACTTTCACTCCCATCGAAGGTTTCTTCTCAAAAGAGTCCCTAAGTTCATTCACAACAGGCTGGCTGGATTGAAAATTACTATTGTTGGCTGCTAAATCCCTCTGGACAGCATTTAAGTTTCGTATATTTGCCACCGCAACGCTCGGTCTAGAGTCCTGTGGCTTGACGCTCATGACCACTGCAGATGTGGCTGGGGCCTGGGTGGAGTTCGTCATCGTCGAATATGACGTTACCACGCTGTCAGCTGGATGGGCGACAGTACCCATCCTTGGCTGGTGTTTCTGGCCCGTGCTCCTCCGTAAGCTGCTTGACCCTTTGCTGCTTCTCACGAAGTTCTGATTCAAAGACTGTTCGCTGACTGCTTGGGAGGGTAGTGATGAATTCATGTTGTAGTAGGGAGGGTGGCTGATTGGTTGTCTCGAATCCTGACCGATGGACCCTGCTTGGTTGCTCAAGGCACCAGTTCCTTCGTGAACCGTGGAAAGATACCCTGTCGGTGCGCTGCTCATCACTGGTAGGCTCTGCTGTCTGATGTGGGCCACGTGGGGGACTGACTGTGGAGCTGATGACACCTGGACAGGATGGAACAATGGGTGGGGTGGTGGAGGAGGACTGGGTGCTTGGCTGAAGAGAAAGCCAAGTCTGTCCTTGAGAGCCTCTGCAGCTAGTATAGGGTTGGGTGGAGGTGGTAGATTATCATCTGAGAAAAAAAGTTAAGAAAAGGAACTTTTGAAGGAGAGGTTTTTGAGCCACTAAAACCAGCCAACCAACTGGCACATTTACCAATTAACCAATCACCAGGCAATTCACTGAGGCTTCCTCAGGAGAAAATCCTACTTGCTCCTGTATATTTGGACCAAGTTGCTGCATCTATGCCCCCCTCCATTTTGACTGACTCATTTCTGTTACTTTACTCCTATGTACACTGTGCCCCCACCACTCCCCTTTTAAAGTCTTTTTGGTAGAGAAACTACAACAATACAACAGACAAAAGTAAAAAAACACAAAATACATCATAATTCCACAGAGGCCTTTGGAAAGGCAATGCACTAGTATCACTTCCTACAGCAACACTTAGATGTTAACACATAGCAGAAAAAATACATAGAAGCTAATGCAATCATTCAAAGCAAGTAATGCAATACATTCCAAGCTCACCCTGACAAGAGGAACAGTTGCTATGGGGATCTTCGGGAATTTCATCGTAGTCAGAGTCCGACTCTCCTGAGGGTTGGTTTTGGGGAGGGGGCGGGATGAAGAAATTCTGAACATTGCCTTCAAAGTATTTGCCGTGTTGCCCTGGATAACCTGCTGCTGAGGAGGGGAAAAAAAATAGAACTTTAATAAATACAGTGCTAAAGGGAAGAACATCAGCTGATTACAAAGTAATCAACCAGAGATGATCAGTCAGTATTGCATGAATCCTTTTCACATTTTCACATTAAAAGACTGTGTTTCCATACAATAAAGGACTCGCTCTCACTTAAAAGTTCTTTTTTAAACTATTGCAGTCAGTGATTTTTACACGAACAGTAGTGACCAAACGTCTTCACTTCTTTCAAGAGAAGGTAGCGCTTAAATTAATTGTTACAACATTTTAATCAATAACTTTCTGAACATTTTTGAACCAGTTATCCATGATACATCGATCCCACGGGATCCGTGATTAATGATCCCATGAAGAAATGGATCCCAGTAAAGTATTCTGACAAGCTAAATTAGTCACTCATTTCCATGACTTTGTATCTAAAATCCCATGGAACTTGAAGCATTCAAGCAGTAAAACAGAAGCATTACATTTCTCGAAACCTGCCGTTACTACCATGTCATGATTGATGGATGGATTTTGAGTGAATTTTTACTAGTCTTTTTGGCTGATCAGTAACACTTTCATTCTCATTATTCAAATGCAAAGAGCACACTGGGATTAGTGTGATGCATTCTTTGAACCCACATCATGGTTTATTCATTCAAGTTCGTATGCCTTGAGGGGTATTTAATATTCTTTCAAAGGATGCCTCTTTAAAAAGTAAAAATTTTTGGTTTAATTTAGTGAACAGTGCATTTTACAGGTTCTTTACAACAATCATGTATGCAGATGACTCCAGACACAAAGGATTGCTTGCCATACAATTGTTTTTGCACTGCAAAGGTATATATATATATATTATGAAAGGTGGCAGAGTAGCCTTGAATGACATTCTGCACATTTTTTTGCTAGCTTGGTAAGAGGGAAGACCAAAAACTGTACACAATAAACAACACTTTGTGAGAAAATCCAAGACAGCATCCGCAGAACTCTTTGCATGGCAAATGAGAGTGCTGGTGCTTTGCTGAGACAGGTAAGTTATGAGTGAATACCAAAGATACTATTTTTACTCGAATGAGCTTGGAGCTCTCTCCCATCCTTTCAAATGATTAGCTGAAGCTGACAATATCAGTCAGTCCAAAGCAGGGTGATGTTTGATTTAAACAAAGTTAACTAAATTATCACTAAAATCATGATTTTCATTAAAAAAGTCACAATTTTACATCGATTTTATCATTCACATCACCGCTTTCGATTGAAATCATCGTTTTTATTTAAATCATGATTTGTGGTTTTTTTTTTTTTTAAATTAACCACCCTGGTTCATGCCAAAGATGGCACAAATTTCAAATCTTCAAAACTTTTTAGCAAACATCCATTATTCCTCTTGTACAGTGGCAATTACTTCCTCCTGTTTAAAAGTTTGTCCACGAGACAGCTGGGGGTAGGAGAAATCGCCACAACGACACACCACACTGATGTGAAGACCTCTTAAAAGTAATTAAATATGCAAAGCCATGCCAGGATCTCACACAGGAAAGATTCTTTCATTTCCACATTTCAGGTGAGTGCTTTGAACCCATCTTCAGAGCATGACGTGATCACCGTTTTTGGTCTCGCGTGACGCGACCACCATTTTCATCTCTCAATCACGACAGCAAATGTAGTAGTCACTTGCCTTTAAAGCACTTAGTCACAACGACCGACACCTAAGAATGGAATGTTTGAATCTGTTGACTGGAATTGGTTTCTCTGAGAGAGGCCCACGTATCACCGATGCTCGATGAAGACTTGCTTGCACTCCCCTCTCCTATATACACTCCACATGAGTAAATCAAAGTGCTCCCACGTTTGATACAATTTCAAAGCGATGTTACATCATGCCAGCAACATCTTAGGTTTAAAGTGAACATCAAGGCAGTGACAAACACTGTAGCGTACTGAAAACTACAGACCAAGGCATCTACGGATGCTTCTAGGCCGTAACTGACGGCCGATTAATTGCTGTTGTAAATTCAATTTGCCTCCGGCTTCTCCTCGTCCGTAAATCAATACAAAAGCGGCGTCCACCAAAGTCCTGTCAGCCCAACCTCTAATGGCGGCTAATTCACGGACGGAGACTGGCTTTCCTCTTTACGATCATCGAACAAGAGTCCCAAGAGGTTAAAACGAAACATTATACAAATGCCAAAATTTAGGATTATCTAATATTAAATCAGGCAGCTTGTACGCAGTAAGTCAATTGACTCTTGATTGCACCAAAAGTTCGACGAACAATGAAGACTTTATGGACGTGTACACGCAGAATCGAGAACGTTTTAATTCCGACATTCATACGATGGAAGTTGTGCAGTCAGACTTCTATTATTGTTACAGTTGAAAATATTATGTTACGGCTTAAACTGCATCTAAACTAGTTAGTCAATAACCTTCTGAAAGGATAATTCCCCCTGCCTAGTTCCCTCCCTCGCTTTCCGGGTGTAATTAATGTGATGTGCAATTGATCCTGTGCGTTCTCTGTTGGATGCTCATTAAGACACAGAGTGGTAGACTGTCATAGTCAACAACAGATGCGATCTCCTGCAAACATTATAGCAACCATGTTCTACGTGACCGACTTGTATGCTTGCATAAACTTGCATTTACAATAATACATATAAACATGATGTAACTACGTATGGAACAGTCAGATTAAGTCACAATAAAAAAGACACAATCCTGCAATGGTTGTATCTGAATGCCAAACGACTAAAAGTGAATTGGCTAAAAGATACTTTTGCGGCCAATAGTAGTTAAATAGATAAACCGACGAAGGAACAAGCATTACGCACATACATGAAAGGTTGAAAGACATTTGGGGGTAGGGAAAAAAGGGGTATTTGAACCTGCTGCGAAGGATTGGAATACCACGGAATATTCATGAATCCTTCTCGACATCGAATCTAATGCAGCAATGTGATAAGACTGCTAATTAGCCAAGAGTGCTGAATTTATTGATGTGTTTCAGGGTGGATCATGCTATATATGCATGTGTAAAACTTAATTGGAAAATTAGGCTACTTAGAGCCTGTGTCACGTCGAGTTTTGTTGAGTGTGTTGCACGGTCGTAGGCATTTGCGATGTATGCACAAAAAAAAAAGTGTGATGAGGCATACTGTAACAGTACACGGATGCAACTCATACGGGTCACAGTGGCTTCCAGAATTACCGCATAGGAATCACTTTGCTAGACTCGACTTGAAACAAAGTCTTGTTTATATTGTCAGCAGCAAGTACAACTGTGGATGTTCAACAACCCTTCTCCTTTGCAGTATGTAATTTGTGGTGCCATTCATAGACAGCAACTATGGAAAAGAGAAAACTTACTTGCTATGCAAATGAGGCTATTTGGTATTATCAAAAACATCGTCTGTAAAAATAAACCTAATACAAAACAAATAAAAAATATGTTGGCAGTTTTGCTTGAATGTAATGGTAAATTTTTAAGTGTGAAGTTTGTTTTAATATGTCAATCTTCACAGTTGTTCCAGATTTATAGCCCCTCCAGCATCACATTAACATTACTCATTTGCATGTCCTAAGTCATGTGTTTCTTCCAACATTAAAGTGCAAATCAGGATTTTTATGTTGACAACTTAACCTTCTTCTATCAAAGGGATATCTTTGATGCTACCATCTGCTAATATTAACAGCAGTCTCTCCCTGATGTTAATCATGCTTCCTCATGAAATGTGATCACAACTCTATGATTGCAAAATTTGCCGGCGAAATTTCAGAAGAACTGGTGAAGATGTGCAAAGATTTTGGATGTGACTCATCAAATGGTTTGCCTTCTTGTCTCATCCTCTTAAAGTAGTACCAAAGACTACTGACATCGCAAAGTGTGAATGCTCGCGCACTTTGCTTCAAATGAATCTAGTTCTGTGCGATATATGATGAAAGTTGGTAATTCTAAAGTTTGGTGGCCTTGATTTGCAACACTGTTCGACACAAATGGGCCTAGTGCCTCCTCATTTTTATTCTGCCATTGAAGTAAGTTGCTGTGGTTCAAGCAAAGTGAATGAGAGAAAGGAGCAGTTGAATGTAAAGCCAAGGAGATTAAATAGCACCAGTTGTACTTTGAGCACAGTGAATGAGGGTACACTGGTTTTATTTCAAATAACATGGGTGAGAGTGATGTAGCTGCATTTCACGCAAAGTAGTTGAGAGTGCAGTAGTTAGAAGTATGATAGTGAATAATTTAGGCTCAGTACATGAGAATACACACGCTGCACCTAAGTGACTGCAGTACTTGTATTAGTACTTTAGGTAAAGTATGTGATAGTACAGTAGTTAATTCACTTCACGCACACATAGTAGGTAAGAGTATGGTGGCTGTCAATTTATGCTTAGTGTAGAGTGAGTTAATTAACTAATTGTACTTGAAGCACAGAAGGTGAGAATATGGCTAATTGTACTTTAAGCACAGTGAATCAGAGTGTAATATTTGTACTTAATGCATTGCAGGTACGTGACCATGTAGCAATTGTACTTCAAGAAATAGTAAATGGGAATGCAGTAGTTGTTAAGAGTGAAGAAAATCATCTCAACGTGATAAAAACTGAGACCAAACAAACACAAAAAGTCTTTTTGTATTGAAAACCTCTTAAAAAAGTTTGTTCCCATTTCGAGGAACAGTCTTAGAACTACAGCCATGTTGACTTCCTACAAAACTGTTGTGGGTGAAATGGCAAGTTTATGCACACATAAAATTTAGCACCAATATTTATGTCAGACTCAACTTCACCTCTTTCAATGACAACAATTATCTGGTACACTTACCATGAACTATTGCACAGATTCAGCAAATACCATATAAAATGAAAGGATTAGTTAAATGTGAAATGTCTGTGTTTTGGTTTCGTATGGCACAGGAAGGCTGACTTATTCAGTATTTTCAGACTGGGATCCTTGGAATGTTTAAAACGGAGGGTGCAATGGAGGCAGGGCCAGTAGATGCAATACCCCACTTAAAGTAAAACAAATGCCTAACACTTCACTGAGGCAGACAGACATTTTTCATTCCTGTTCTCCGTTTTGGGTTTAATCTTTTCTGTCCATGATATGGACATTCCTAAAGGAACATTCTAGCCAGGTACTTACCCTCCCATATGAGGTCTTGGGAGATAAACTTGGCAAGAAAGAACTACACTAGTGCTGTTGTGCAAACTCAGTATAGTCCTCCAAAAGGTGACTTTCTACAACAGCTGCTAAATAATATGAACTTTAATTGCATCCATGTTGCCATGGTTACAACCTGCAAGGTTAGTTCACAAATATGCAACAGCAATGGACTTGCTGCTACATCTACAATGGCCACATATGAGTATATTCAGTATCACCACAAAACAAGGAACCTTCAATCAACGAGAAAATGTGAGGTGACCATATCAACAAAAAAGTACATAGGAAAATGTAGACAGAGTATCAACTTTATCTTCAATACTTAGGAGGCCAATGAGACAATAAACATTTGCGACGGAATGCCTTGCACATCAGAATTAATATGTTATCCACCATTTCAAGTCACGCTTCACAAGATTAGCAATGTTTCCCTCAGAATCAAATTACAAATCCGCCACTGCAATTAGCAATACGACTGCTGACATGTTATGTACTTGCAGTCAACAGGAAAACTGCACAATTTTGACTACATACAAGAATAGCATAATTTGACTACATACAAGAATAGCAGGATTATACAGTGGAAGGGTATTTAACTATGATACAGGTAAGTTCCAATATTGTGGAACAGGGACTAGTCCGTAAGGTTGTGTGACATGAAAATTGCCGAACATAACCACAAATTCCATCACAATCCATTGAATATTGACAATGGTGCAGGCATTTCCTGTGTCATACATTGGCATAGTATGCAAATCTATGATGTCAAGAAAGGGACTTGCATGATATGTCATATGTTAACCTTTTGGGTTTTGTTTTGAAAATGCATTTTCTTCGCTACAAATATTGGTATCACTTACCAACGTGCGATGCAGTAATTTTATAATTAAGAGATAATACGGGCTGAACAAAAGAAATATCCACAGTTTGCAACACTCCACAAGATTTATTTCCACTTCCATCACTTTGAATCTTTACATCTCAAAAACAGTGATTGATAGAAACACAATTCCAACGGAACTTTATTTAGGGTTTCATTCTGCAATTAAGAGTGTGGTCAGCTCATTCTTAGATGCGTGTCTATGGTTACACAACCTTTAAACACATGTCTCTCCTTGTCTCTTATCCAATAAAATTCTGTCAAGTACAAGGGCACAATGGTAACAAATGTATAGCCAATTTGTACACTCTTGAAAGTATAAATGAAAACAAAATGTCTGCCAATAAAAGCTGGCACATAACTGTATGCTGAAAATCTGTCAAAGGCTGTGAAGACAAGCACTGAAATTTGCTTACAGACCGTGACACAGACATGAAATGTTTTATGTCACAGCTTTGTGATAGCTGACAGTTGCAACAAACATACTGACAGAGCCTTCGACTTCACAAACCAAAAAGAAGCACAGTATTAAGACAAGAAGATCAACAAAAATTACAGCCATTTCAGGCAAGTGAAAGATCAAGTAAATGAAAGGAATTATAAGATCGGTTATTCTATGTTAAGAATGTTGTTTCTAAATGGTGTGACGTTCAATATTTCTACTGATCAGGTTTTGATGCTGATTCAATTCTCTTTCCTTCTTCCACTTCAATTCTCATTTAAAAAAGATACTTGTCTCAGCACATTTCTTCCATCTTCCAAACAGACACAAAAACTTAAACAAACAAACAAATATGAACAGGACGGCTGTATCAGTGAAAAATCTCCCCCACTTAACTTCAGTCTATAACCTTTGAACGTTAATGTCCAAATATCGGACACCCTCAGCAGGACTTTACCAATATCCATGCAACAAATCCCAATGATCTTACAGTGCATTTAGTTAGTACAGATATACATGTGCAGTATACCTCACATCTACTGACTGATATGCATTTGTCATCAGTCCGACAGGATTCAAAATATGTTTGGATTAAACTCACCAAGTACGGTAGTATACTTGGGCTCAGACGAATTAAGAACAAAGCAGTGGAATTATATAATGTTTGTGCAACGCAGTAACAAAAGATGCTTCTTCTTTCCTACCAATTCCAAATTCAAATTATCAATATTTCAAAATTATTACTTGTGGTTTTATTAGAACCTTCACTGAAAAAAAAATTCCTCTTTATAACATACAGGTTACCTCGCAAAGGTTATTTCCATGGTAACATTTACCTCTTGGTCATAAATTCAACAAAAAACAAACCACCACAAGCTATTTTCTGTGGTCAAACAATTATATTCCAGCAATTTGTTTTGTGGTGCCTGATACGAAATGACCAAAACAACCACTAATCAATCGATATTCTACCAGTTACAACGTCAAATCACAAACTGATTGCATGCTCCCCCCACCAGTTGGGGGTGGGTAGGTCTGAAATCACGCCATGTAACATGTTTTACCTTTTCTCGACTTGCTGTGTTTGGGGCTGAGTGTGGATGCCTTTGGTACGGTGGTATGCTGCGAGGAATATTTATATCGCTTCAGAGAACCACCTGAGAATGTTAAAAAGTACATGGAGCCACATCTCTGACAGGTCGGGTTACTCAATATCAAGAAACACGAGCACACAGATGACCACCGAAGGAATTGGGGAGGTGACCGAGTTGTCTACCACAAGAAGTGACCACTGAATGAACAACGACGGGAATCTACGTATGCAAATCCCGTGAAGCTAGGCGATTGTCACTGATGAAATATGAACAGGTTCAAGGCTCGTTCTGAGAACTACGTAAAGAGCACAGATGTACGTACGAGTATAGTGAGGAAATGCAAACACACAGAACAGTGACAGCTCGATCCCCAAGTGCACAAAATGCTACAGAAAATGGTATGTAATGAGCACAAATTATATATTCTGGTGATAAATGGAACATGCAACCAGGACACTAATCCACAAAACACGTAGAAAAACTACCACCGGAGGACAAAAACATACAGACGCACACACTGAATAATGAAATATAGAGCTTGAACAACTTCACAGAATAAAACAACACAAAAAAATATCGATGGTGATAAAATCTGAACGGGTATTATTCAAAAACAGTCCCTATCACAGAGCCTAAAACGAAGATGAAGAATGATATCAAACAACATTAAATAAGCTCACATTAAATGAGCACTGACCTACACTTTTGAGCTCAAAGTGTACTGACAGAGTTAGTCGGATAACGATGTTCTCGTGAAAGATCGTGTTCGAATTAAAGGAATGAAAATTAGCTATAGAGTTACCAGCTGCTAGATCAAAGGCTGGCAATTACAAAAGGACGGTGACTTAATGCATATACATACACAAAATTGCCAGTTGCTTGATCATCGCCAATTTGATAAATGCACACGTTACATGCAGTGAGGGAGAATGTGCGGTAAATTTTGCATTTCTATGGTAAAAGAGACAGAAGTTAAAAGGAAAGTCCAGCCAG
>VJOZ01000188.1:0-14345 GCA_009801055.1 Stichopus horrens | reverse complement strand
AAATCAAACTCGAAATCAGGGTATCAGAAAAGATCGCGATACACCGTAAGTCTATGTCCATGTATCGCGGTATCGTAGCTCCCCACGTGTTCAGCAATGCATGAGCATGAGGCAGGCCCGGCTGTGTCAGAAGACACTGTACAGTACAGGTACTGTAGACCTAACTGCCATATGTACAGTACAGCACTGAGTCTGAACTGATTTCTGTTATAATCCAAAATCAAAATACGACCGTGCGTTGAACTTCACCCGGGAAAGTGATGGATAACTTAGTCGTGGTTGAAGTTTTTCGGCAGTTCCAAATCTTGCAAGAGAGATAAGCCGGATTATACTTGAAACGGACATGTCTGCCCACCAACGCACGTTGAGATGAGTGGAAGACATGGTTGCTCAATCAGATCTTGAACTGTCTTCAGTTTGACCGTTCGTGCTGGTGTCAACCAAGTTCTTCTTTAGAAGAATTACAAATGTGCTAAATTACATTAGTACTTAACTTAGGCCTAAGAGGCCTACAGGCTGACAATGAAAGGCTGAAGTAAAAAATGACAATTGTGGCAACCGGATTTCAATCTTCTTAGTAAATTGCATACCATAAAATCATCGCAATAAGTGAACATTAACAATTAGTTTTGTCAAGAGGACTTTAGACGACCTCATGTCCTGCCTCAGGTGGGACAAGTCTCTCAGGTTGAGGCCATATGTGCTGTTACGCCTTCATTCAAGTTGACAACTTCATGTGTTTGAAGTATTTTTTTTTTACTTTTTTCTTTTACTTACTCCTTTAAGAACATTTACTGGATCTACACCACTCGAAATGAATTGGGTAAATCAACATAATAATACTACGTAACAACATAGAAAACTTGGTTTACTTCCTAACAGTGGAATGAATGTTGTCAAATTGCAAACATAAACGTGGAGCAAATCCCAAGGCAGCAATGAGTACGCAACTTTGGAATAGTACACCTTGTCTACTGGTTAGATATTTCCTCACAGTTATTTTGGAGGGTAATGCTACCGAGTGACACTGTATTTCTTTAATATGGGTTAAGCAGGAATGCGGGAGGACAGTGGAAGGTAAATATGTTCCCTTAATACATTGTTACTAATAACATTATACTTGTCATGATATACGCAAGAAATTCTTTAATAGTCTGCCCAATCTTCCCGCAGATCTAAATGAGTGTGAAATGATGACGGACGACTGTGATCCTATTTCAACAATCTGTGTAGACACAGCGATAGGGTTTGAATGCATTTGTTCAAATGGATTCGAAACACAAAATGAGACTTGCGGTAAGCAATTGTAACGTATCATATCCAGACGAAAACATAGCAAACCATTCTACCATTACTATTATAATGATCTAACATTTGTGAAACAACGATTGATAGGATTATACCCACTTGGCGTTCTATTTTCTCTTTACGTTAATGACTGTTGTCATTGCCGTTGATGATGCTGGGATAATGATAGCGTCCTTAATGTTATTCGAGCTGTTATTCAGCAGCATTAACGTTCTTCTTTCTTTGTTTAGTTGACAGACAACCACCAATGATAGTGACATGCATTGACGTGCTAAGAGTAAATGTACATATCGGGGCTCCAGGCATAGAAGTTAACTTTACCACGCCGAACGCTACAGATAATTCTGGAATGGTATTTCTAGCATACAAGAGTCACTCTCCCGGTGACACGTTTTCCCCCGGAGCAACGGATGTGACGTATCAGTTCATTGATTCAGCTGGAAATGACGCTAATTGTACATTTCGTATTATCGTTCGTGAAAGTAAGTTTTGTTCTCTGTTTGTGAGTCTACAAGTGGCTTTAAGAGGAGCAGCTTCCGTAGGTCATATTTTCATACGAAACTTACAGATTGAAAGACTGACGACTATTAAACAAGTAGGGTGTAAATCTCATCAGTATCGTCTTACATGATCATTCGATACCTATCATTTCATGTGCTCAGAGCTGTATCTTATTTTGATCATTGATTCGGATTACTGGGTGGTGGCCTTAAGTGTTAATGTTCAAATACGTTAGTGATATATCGCTACTGTGGTGCACAGCATATTGGTGCACAAACACAAATACATGGAGGCACAATTAAATGTATGCGCATAGTTACACATGTGGATAGGAATCTACCCTGCGTTGACAGTATTCTCAGAAATATGTGCGCGTCAAAGTATTCCTCAATTTCGCGCTGGTCATCACGCTGGATGTTTTGAATGCCCAGGAAAACCCGTTGTGTGTGGTTCAATCCTCAATTTCCACAGCGCGTAAACATCGCGAATCTAGTTCTTGTACTGCTAAATTGTGTAGTAAAGCTATATATTTACTGTTACAGTATACTGAATACGGGTACTAAGAATGCATGAACAATGACAATGCTACCAAACATAATCACTCAAAACATGGTTGCATAGGTAGGGAAAAAAAGCGTACTCAGGACAAGGCCAAAATGTGATGCTATGTTGTCATTTTGTCACCATGCACCACCAGCAACCTTTATTATGCGCTACAGTAACAGTGACCTGGGACATTGTCTTATGACGTCACCGGTCGAGCCGAAGATATGCCACACACGCCGCCACCATCAGTTTAGGATGTTCGCTCATAGAGATAATGTGAAAAGTGTATTTTGGTTTTGTTGCCTGTGACCCTTAACATTTGAACTATGACGTCGTCATTCTACTGGACACTACATCTTGTGTCCGAGCTACCATCCACCACGTTAGACGTTCATCATACTTACCGTTTAGGAATATGTCGTGACCATTTAAGTGTCATTCTTGATGGCAGAATTAATCTATGAGATGGTGATGTGGTATGTATGCCTTTACTTACACTACCGTAGGGGGTGGCTGTCATCAGGAGCAAGAGAAAATTCCGTCGCTTAGGAGAGTTCTCTCAATTGGAAACCCGGAATCCCCCTACGCAGAGAAGGGGAATCCTTGCCGGGACTTTCCGCGCGTCTCGATTAGGAACTGACTGCGATTTTGTGCTTCATGAGTGTTTATGTGTATGTGACACTGTTGGTTAAAACATGGTATCTATAGAAGGGAAATGTCAGCTGATGTCATTCTTAAGTGTGGATTGTATAAACCGAGCAGTTCATCTGTGGTTACCGGAGGTCAAACTCAGTGGGAAAACCTTGTAAACACTATATCTCGAGAAGGGTAAGAGGGGGCCTCTTCTCCTATACGTTGCACGTTGATATTTGGTTTGGAATTTTAGTAATCAAAATATTGTGAATACTTTATCTCATGGATGTTCATCGTAAGGGATTTCATACTCAGTATACGTATGTGTATGGCCCATGTTGAATAGATGATTTGCTATCAATTTTTGCACTTTTACATCATAATAGGAGGTGGCAGGTCACTTGGGGTTAAAGGATACTTGCTATGGAGTTTGAAAAAAAAAACTGTACCTGATTTCATACTCGTCATGAGGGTAGTTCATGTTGTTATAATATAAACATAGTGCAAGGTATTACAACTGTTTGGTTTTCTGGTTGGACACTTAACTGCTAAAAGAATATGCAGTATCTCCTCTCTGTATGCTTACTACAGGGACCAGAATAGCATTTGCTTGTCTGCATTAAGGTTTAGGGCCACGCATATGAAAGACACTCCCCAATCTATCTTTAAGTTGGTAGGCCTACAGTTTTAGTAGGTATTTCTGAAAACATTTATTACATCATAAATAACGATTTACGAAAACATTAGAAATAAGGACATGTGGATAGTCAGAACTTAAAAAATTACAACGATCAGATTTTTTTGCACCAGCTTGTCAATTGATTTAATTAATCTGAATACAGTTTCAAATAATCGTATCGCATAGAACATAATCAACGGTGGTGACAAGGAGCAATTTTTTTCTTTTTACGATGAGGATTTCGCATTCTTCGTTTCAGATATACTGCCAATCTTGTCGCTTGCCGTGGAGGATCGTTCGGTGTCAGAAATTGCATTTGAAAATATTACGATACTTTTGAGTTTGTCAACTTCATTTCATTCGGAAAATGTGATTGTGTGTAAGTTTTGTTGTGTTTTAGTTGTATTATCTTCAATATATGAACAGTTGCCGTCTCACACCTGTGCATATAACGAAAAGCAGTTTGATAATGAAAAATGTGGATGTGCACATATTTTGTCAAATTTGAGTTACACGGATGTTAAATGACGATCTTTTTTTACATAAAAGTATAATTCTAGTACCTCGTTCTCTGTACATCTAACGCTGCGGCTTGGTAAAAGAAGTTAATTTAGGATACATATCTCTTTGCCCTTCTTCTTTTGTAATTGTGACTGCTTATGTTACCTCATGTTCGCTTCGTTTGAATATATTGTATATGCTGCACACTACCGGTGAGTAGTTGGTATAAAAATCGACCAAAAAGTTCATATCACATACCTGCAACAACGTGCGTAGCATGCTACAGCAGTTAAGCAGTTATTACAGTATTGCAATATTTCGATTCATTTGCACTTTGTTAATTTACACAAAGTTAATCTCTGGTAGTAAGTCGCAGGTGAAACACAAACAAGGGTTGTAAATGTCCTGAAGAATTTCGATTGTGTTAACGTTATTGGAGAATTGTTTCACTTAATTTGAAGTAGTGCATGTGTCCTGTTTTCTTTTTTTTAGTATTATTTCGTTTCGTTCTTATCTAAGAACGGACATTTACGTGCAAAACCTTAATGAAATTACGGTTGTTACAAAATACGTTGATTCTTGAGGCTACGGATAACTATTTTCAAGACTGACTGACGTTATCTAACCATGCCTAGATTTCCCTTATCTTTTCAAATCAAGCATTATATTTTGAAGACTTGTCTACGACAAGAGATGCAGACTACGAAGTCGTAAATTCAAGTGTTGTGATTCCACATGGACAAGTAACTGGTACCACACATGTGCTGATAAAGGACGACTTTTTCATAGAAGGCAATGAAAAGTTTGTCGTAGGAGTTTCTGATGTTATGGGCTTAGAGGAGGTAGACACAACGAATGCTACAGTAACAATAACGATTGAAGACGATGATATCGGTAAGTCTCGTACATGGAAATGGATAATTTACTCCTGTCTTTATTGTGCATTACCTCGATCTGTTAGAGTAGTGGGATAGCCATGGGAGAGGATACATCACCTAGGCGTCCCAGAAATGTCACAAACTTTCCACTTACAAAAAAGTAAAACAATGATCTTTCAAAAAGCGTCTTTTAACAATTGCTCAGGGGGCCCAATTTCAAAAGCGCTATATTTTTCGAGTTGGCTTCACACCAAAGGGGAAAGGATTTTTCAGTAGGTAAAGGAAATCCTTCTGATCATTTTACGACTAGGGGAGGAGATTCACTTTACCACCAAACTACCGAAAATCTCACGTTGTAAAGATACGCCAGGCATTGCTAATGCGAAAATGGGTTGTGGAAATTCAAATGAAATTTGCTTGTCAATGACTGCTGCAAGCCAAATAGTGTTTACTATCATTATGAAGGATTAGTCATGATCCATTATTTCATGTTCATGTTGTTGTGATGACTCATCGGTGACGGCTGTAGTGGTCATCAAACTCGAATCAAGGTGGAAATGTTCTAGAAATTTCCGATTTGCTGAAGTTACTGGGTCATTATTAATAGACGGAAAGCCATTCAGATAAAAACCTTACAAAACTTACATACATTTGAGAGGTGGAAAAATAAAAATTTTAATATGAAGTTAGATACATCAGATGAGTAAGCATGTTGACTTATAGCTCTACAGACCAAATATTGAAAGAAAGGAATGAAACTGACTTGTCCTATCTTGGCCAAGCTAGTTCTTTCTCAAAGTAGGAAATGGAATCAATTAGAAAACATCACTATTGGTCCCGTTTTTCAGATGTTTATTCAGATGAATAGACGAAGGTGGAGAAGTCTCTTCTCCGGGCTGTGGGACGTTACATCAGAGATAGTTTGTCCAAGTTGCAATTCTTTTTTGTCCATGCTCATTTTTTAAACAGCCTGCAGTTTAATTTTTCTCCACCTTCATTTTTCGCCGTTGGTCAGAAATGACGGTGGGACTGAACATAACCACCTTTTATAGTCATTAGATGGCTCGTTCAACTTCGAATACAGTCCCATAACTGCACAACACATCGACACATCGTCGCGCGGGTACCCCAGATTGACAAGTCACAGGTTTGATTTTAGCAACTGCAGTGCAGTTGGTTAGAAGGTAGCATACCCTACATGAATTCCTGCGTTTCGTTACACACTTAATCGTTAAAGTAACGTAACAGTAAAGTCTTAAAATTAGCAACAGGTATCAGCTACCACTCATTTAAAAGACAACACTTTGTTCATCCATGCCATTTTTTTTTTCTTGTTTCTTGGGTGGTTACATTGTTAACTACAGGCCGTAAAACTTTTGACACCGTTACCTTCAATGTGACTAATCGCAATTCGGCCTAAAGTTGTTCCTCATCAATTTCAAATGTTCAATTTAATATATTCAATGTTTCTTCATTTGGCTGTATTTGCACACCATGTGCAATTCAATCAGCCTGCTTTAAAATCATTCCAATAACAATCCATCCCATGTGATAATACACCGAAACAAATACACAAATTAATATAACACTGACTTTTACCGAGGGTGATCAAAAATGCGACAGAATCATTTAACTGCTGTATAGATTATGCTACCACAATGAACTTGCAGGACCACCCATAACAACGAAAGATGCGACAGATGTTTAGAATATTACAGCTATCGTTTCATTTCTTTGGCGACCTAGCAGGAGAAAACTGATCAGCATTGGCACTGGACGTTGGAAAGGAAGAAAGAAATGCATACCTGACCACTTTTTTAGAAGAATAATAAAAACTTAACCCATCTCAGTGTGCATATCCTTTTCATATCGTTTGGAGGACAGTCTAACTCAGCTGGTCTTGACTTTCCATCGTTAGGTTTTAAATAAGAATCTCACCACTCCAAAGTGTTATAGTTTTTTCTATTGGCCAACTTATTAAGCATAAAATGGAACCTGTCAATACCATGGACATAATCGTACTCATTTTGGGGATACCACATATTCTCCGATATTGCCGGAGGGCGTGTATGATTTTAATGAGCATAGCTCGCGGACATGCGACATGTCAATCACAAATCCCCAAATGACCCTTAATAGAAAGATAACCTTTTTGACATAAAATCCAGAAAACCATGCAGGATTCCCCTTTTAAATAATTTGAACATAGATCTACAAAGTGCCGTATCCTGCGAACTGGCATATATTTTCATCAAAACTGAAGGTGAAACTGCTCTGAGATGTTGTGAAAGAAATTTTTCATAAAAAATCAATTAGTTTTGGTTCTACCAGATCATCGTTTAACGAGTAAATGAATTTTGTTGTAAACTGACTTTAAATAAGTGCCGTTCCTTGATCTGGCAGGTATTTTGGTCAAAACAATTCCTCGCACTCTAAACGCCAACCGCTTGTGGGTCTCACTTTAGCTTATTCTGTATTACGAATACTACGTTTTGGTCTCTCATTGCATAAAATGTCTGTTAATTGTTAATTTTTACTCCTGCTTAAAACTTCCACTGACAGTCCCTGTCCACGACCTTTTTATTTAATCCCCCTGGTGTGCCAGGCAGGGCATTTAGCGCCCGGGGGTGTGGTAAGTCTCATTGTCCTATTTTGTCAAGGCGACGATAGTCGGAAAATCCTAAATATCAGTCTCAGTCTGCTATTTTTTTCCTCATAGAGAGAGATGCCTACTGTTGCACCAGTTTGTGTAAAGGGTTGCCTGTCATTGAGTAATTTCCCAATAAATCTGATATCAATTGGAATTTTTCGTATCAAAGTGCAGAAGCGTTAAAAGTCGGAAAATCTAAAAAATCATTTGAAATCTAAAATGTTTCAGTCTAGCTCTTTCAAATACCAGTCTTTTTTTGCACCAGATTGTGTCTAAGATTACCTGGTAATTAAAAATTTTTTTAGTCGGAAAGTCTAAAATACAGTTGAAAATTTTCATACATCTGTCTAGCACATTTGTGACTTAAAAAGACGCCAAATATTGTACCATATTGACCTTAAGGTTGTTTTGTAACTACAAGATTGTCAGCAACTCTAAAATGTCAGGCAAAATATTTCATTTTTTAGCCTAGGTGCGACGATAGTCGAAAAATGTGAAATAGCACTTACAATGTTTAATATATCAGTCTATAGCATTTTACAACTTCACAAACTCCATATATACCACTACATAGCATCGACGATTACGCAGAAAGTGAAAAATTTCACAAGGGGGATGGGGACATCTCCTGACTTACAACTCTCTACCAGGCAAACAATCTTTCATCTCATGTTTTCGCCACCTACTGTATCAGAGTACTTTCTTGCATATAAAAAAAAATATCATCTACAACGTTATCTGTACAAGAACTGGCTTGATACTTTGTTATACAATCATCGTTCGATGGAGCAAAGTATTAAAAAATAATAGCCAGAGAGTAAAAAAAATAACTTCAATGCGACTATAGTTTGTCTCACCTGGCAGATGAAAATTTCTCAAACAAAAACTGCTGTAATTAGAAAGTAAAAGTTGTTCAATAAACTGTTCTGTAAATAACAGTAGCAGAAATATTCTAGAAAACATAGATCCAAATTATCACCATTATTCCAGAAAATGTTTTATCTGTAGCTGAGATATTGCAGATATAAGATTTTTAGGCGAGATGGATGTAGCTCAAGTACACCTGAAGTACCGTCTCCTACCCTCTGGGGGTCTTAAAAAGCCAACTTTTTCTTGTACGATCCGCTCCAACTAATGGTGGCAGCCGCTTAGACAGCTACCCTGCTAGTTAGTAACAAATATAATTAGTTCAAACAACCTCTGTTTCCACCCAATTGCTAGGCTCTGGTGCCCCAATGTGTTCACAACTATTTATCACGAACTCCAACAAAAATGAAAAGAGGATGTTTCGCTCATTATGATTCCTGTATAACCTTAGGAACACTGATTTGTATTACCACATGATATCTATATCTCAAGGCGGACTACACACACGTCACGAACATCCGCAGAGCGACGTTCCCAGCAATTTGGGGATTTGAAATGACAAAAGTTTTTTAGACGCTCCGCCCCAATCACGGGTAACCCTCTGCTTAGGTAGCTCTGACTGATCTCATCATTCGTTTTCTTTTTTTTTCCCTTTAGCCAATATTTTTTGTTTCACATGATAATGCTATTTCATAAAGACTGCACCCACTTTAATTATTCACTCGCCCCTTGGAAGTTCCCAGTGTCTGAAATTATCGTGGTGGCGTCACTACATAGTTGATAGAAAATCACCCAGCCACCCTGACTGCACACCCCCTGAAAGATGTGACCCTACCGACGGCACTGATGCCAGGTCTCCCTTAGAACCGAAAGTCATGCTAAGCGACGCGTTAGACAATGTGGAGTGACATGAAACACCATTCAGGTTACGATGTAGCTTTTACTGTTTATTAATTCACAAAGATTAAAAAAGTAAATAAGATGACGTAAACAATAAACATCATATTAAAGTGTTTACTTCACTTTTAACTGTGTAAAATTGTTATTGTAAGTAAGCTTCATAATCATTCATGTCAATTGTTTTTTTTTTAAAGGTGTTGCTTGTCTTCTGTTTGAGACCATCAATGTCACTGAGAGCGAAGGTGTCGTTGAGATACCACTTGGAATTCCACCTCCATCTTTACCTGCGGGCAATATCTTAGTGGGTGAGTACCTTCTTTTTACAATTAAACATGTCTAGTTCACTCTTAAAAGCTACGAATGAAATATTGAAAAAATAAAGCTGAATGCTAGTTCTTAACGTTTTCTATGCCTTCCCCATTTTGCTGGCCGTTTATAGAAAAAATAACATTCTAATAATATGGACAATGCAATCCCATCTTCGTAAAAACTGAGAAGTACTCGTGTCTTGATATTTCCTATATTATAATGTTAGCATTACATTGAAATAAGAGAAAAACATATTTTATTTCATTTTGCCAAAACTGTCTCATAAAAATAGTTTTTGTTGTAAAAGTTGTCAGTAGTAGTTGAAGTCGACTGACGAACGACAAAGAAAAGGATCAATGAAACATTTTCTTGAGGCCCGGAGTAGACAAAAGCAAGGATCGAAAAGGACTCACTAAATACAATTAGCTTTAATCTCAAAAGTGATAATCGAAAGAAGATTAGATACCAAAAGTGGACCTCATGTGATTAAAGGTGAAAAAATTCAAAAATTACAAGTGCGTCAGTGTACAATCCACAGTAGTCTGTTTAACGTCATATCTTGATACTTCTTGATGTTTCGACTGTGCCTAAAATTTCTTAATTGCCTAGAGTGCACCTATCCAACTCTAAGGTGAAGGTATGTTTCACACTAAACACAGAGTTGCCATCTATTCCAATATTTTACATATCTAAGGCATCACCATGGCCTACGGTGTAAAACCCTTCGCACTATGCATGGGTGTCGGGTATTAAGGGATTCGGATAAACATATGCTCCTTAAAAAAAACAAAAACAAAAAAAACAATACAGTTTTCCTGCATCAATGACTGGTGATGAGTGGTGTAATAACTATTATTGTGAACATCAAATGGACTCTATTTAGTACTTGATTGTCGGTTTCTGTTCACACAAATAGCAACAGTTATGAATTTTAATGACTAAAGAAAGACTACTGCACTGAAGAATCCTCCTGTGATGTAACACCATTACATGGATATCTACATGTTTGTAGAATAAACACTGTCACTTGCACAACTAGTCCAGTGGTTTGATCTTGATCTGAGTTCGTACGCTGAAAAAAAATGAATGCATCTTTCCCTACGACAAGAAGACAAGATGTCATTGAGGCAGATCCTCATTAAGATTAAGGGTCTGTGTAAATAAAGTTGAACAGTGGGAAAATAATTCTCAAACTAAACGCCGATAAAATTGATGGAATGATGATAATGCACAGAGTGTATCTTGCAAAATAAAACGTATTTCGAAAATCTTTCAAAGGTTAATGATTAACTGACTTTAAATATTTTTGGCAAATTTACATAAATGACCACTAGTTTTGTAACAGGTATAGTAACTCAAATGCAGTTGTGATGAGACAACTGCAATTTTATCATATTGTATTTTGTTGTTCTATTTTGCTCTATACCTTTTGACAGCCTTTTATATGACAGATCATAGAAACTTTTACATAAAGGTATTAGAATTTCCGTTTATTACATTTTTTATTAATCCAACTGCTCGCGAAAAACAGTCAAAAATCTTGAAGTGGAATGTTGCAAGATGATCTACACTTGGGACTTTACTATATCCTTAGGAGAAGATAGAAATACGTCACACAAATTCGTTTCAGTGATGACACAAACATATATTTCGTCTACACATAATTTAAACGGGTTGATGAGTAGGGATTGTGAAGAGTTTTAAACCTTTAAGGAAAGATTATCTAGGAAATTAAACCAATAAGATAACTACTTTTATACCAATGGTACTTTAACGGTAATAAAAAAAAAGATAGAAGTAAATCAAAGATATAGGTAACATAAGGTCGCAGTATTTGATCGGTTTATTATCCCAGGACTTGTCTATTGTATATTTGAGAGAAATACATATGGTTGACAAGTGACTGCCATGTTCTAGGAATTCTCCAGAAAAATCTATTCTGTATGCGTATGTAGCTGTATTGCAGTATTCTAAACTTTTGAAAATCGTGGCATCTTTTTTTTTATCAAGTGCAGGAAAGACGTATGTTTTATATAAGAAAAAATTCCCTTTTCACCAGGACTACAAATCACTGAAGGTACAGCTGAAAGAAGCCAGGACTTTGGATTAGATGAGGTGGTGTATGTTACTATTCCAATGATGGTAGGGGAAGTGAGTTTTCTTATTCCAATTTTTGATGACAACGACGTGGAAGACACAGAAACTTTTAACATAACGATAATGAGTGTTGAGCCACCCGTAAGGATAGGAGACAATTGCACAACAAAAGTTTTTATTCTCGACGATGGTAAGTTCCCCCCCCCCCCNNCCCCGCCATGTTGTTTTGATAAATGCATCAATTCATTTTTACATGTACCTGGTGCAAAGTGCAAGTTCCCGACGGAAACGAAAGGATTAAACTAATATGGCAAAACTAGAATACCATATCTGAAATTACTTGAATATATGTTTGTTTGTTTTCAGTAAGAGTAAAGCAAAGGAAACATGTATGAAATCAACCGGACAACGTAGGTCACAGTTCTCTAAGATACTTCGTTTGCTTAACAGGATCTACGAAGGGAACTAATATATGATAAAACAGAAATTCGTGTCAAGGTTTATGATTTCGATTTGGTTGATTTGACACACTGTAGTCATTTTCAAGGAAAATATTGCACGAACATTAAACCACACAATTAACAGTTCTTGAATAGGAGACAATGCATTATCATATTCATGGTGATGTACATATGATGACATTTTTTTCTACAAATGGTTTATCACCACATGTCTTAAGTTCTTTGCAGAAATTGAAATACAATTTAATTTTTCTACCTTTTAGACCTTAACGAATGCGAAGAAGAGATCGATGACTGCGATCCTATCTCTACAGTGTGTGTGGACAAAGCTGTCGGATTTGATTGTATTTGTAGGGATGGATTCGAGTATGATATGTCCTTTACTTGCGGTAAGTACTGATGAAGGCAAACGGTAGCGTGATGATCTTTAAGCAAAATAGAGGAAATAAGGACTTGTGTTATTTCCTTATAAAAAATCATTAAGTATTAGAAATTTCAATTTCAGGTTAATTTAACCTATTGATTGTTTCAAATCTATGTTTTATTCACTTCCTGTACCTTCTTCCTTCAAGTTGACGTGGAAAAACCTGTTATAATATTCTGCCAAGATGTATCAGTGGATATACCAATAGGAGCAATTTCAGAACTAGTCAACTATTCTGAGCCGACTGCCAGTGACAACTCAGGGATGGTCAACATAACTTTTCAGAGTCACTTTACGGGCCAGTTGTTCCCTGTTGGAGTCACCGATGTGACATACATTTTCCAGGATTCATATGGAAATGAAGCCAATTGCTCTTTTCATGTTACTGTCAGAGACCGTGAGTATTTTGCCCCTTTTTTCAATGATAATGTAGACATTCGATTCAGTTAAAATGTGTGTCAATAAGAATTCCGATGAATGTACTATTGTCACTTTAGTGACTAGCACCGAATCTTTAAAACAATCGTACTTTTCAGGCATCAAACCAATGGTTTCATTCAATCTAACACAACATGATGTCACCGAGAATGAGAACGTCACCATTTATGTAGAATTAACCAGTCCATTACCATCGGATGACATTGTTGTCTGTAAGTATTAAAAATTAGTTCTTCAAATCAGCTCAAATTAGCTTAATCACTTAAACTAGGATCTCCGACTTTTATGCACTGACTCCGAAAAGTGTATGAGAAACTTTCATTGAGTACCTCAACTGGACTATTATGAAGACTGCTCATCTGTCCATATACCACCATAGTTTTTCCATCCAAAGCTGGTAAATATTGCGATCGAAGGAAGCAGATAATGAAATAGAGAGTTTTAATCTCTACTTACTCTGTTTGTTTTAGACTTGCTAGAGTCGAAACATTTCAGTGCGATATTGTCATTTGTTGATATCGCCATGGCCAAATATTTTTCATTCAGTGAGTGTGAAAAAAACATCAACTGAAGATGAATCAGGTCCCCACTCAGGACACTTAATTTGTTTCTAACCGCAAAGATGTTCACATTCATGTTCGTGTTCAATCAAATCAAATTATAAGTTTGGCTTCCTTCTCAAGAAAAGATGGGCTCCTTTTTTTAATTTAAACATGTGACATTTTCCTTTTTTTTTCTTTTGTAAATCTGTCTGAAACTGACAGTTCATTTATTATAACACAAAATTAGCCACATTGCAGTCATGATTACAAGTGACTGATACATAAACCTTACCCACTGGCAGAAAGGTATTTTTAATGGAAGCGGATGTTTGTTGAAAACAGCAACGTTGAGGGTAAAAATCAATGTAACTGTGGTTGGTTGTCACAAAATACTCAACCATATGTTTATACGCAACATAGTCAACCATACATCCGATTAGATTTTCTATTAATCACAAGTGCTCAATGATACTGATAAGTGCCATAGATATCCTGTATGAGTGCTTCTTCCTTTTCTTTTTCTTAGTCTTTAACTTGTTATTACCTAATCGTATACCATGCTAGTACGATGAATTAAGGCCTGTCCACGCAGGATGCGTTCCGTTCCGATC